>MU668776.1:176368-227679 GCA_026770625.1 Nicotiana glauca
AGTCACAATCCCCAACGGTGCTCTACCCCACGCTCATATCCGGCGTGCAAGTCACCTCAATACAGCACTATGATGTGCAAATCCGGGGTTTCAAACCCTCAGGATATCATTTACAAGTATTGCTCACCTCGAACCCAGTGAAATCTCTAGCTCGCGACGCCTTTGCCCTCTAAATCGGCCTCCACGCACGTCGAATCTGGCCAAAATCAGAGCGAATGCATCACAATATGCTAAGGGGACAATACACAATCGAAAGAAATCGAGAAATAGCAAAAATCTCGAAACTAGCAAAACCCGAGCCTCGGGCCCGATTTTCGAAAAATTACAAAACTTACATTACCGGATTCCTCGTCTCACCACGAGTCCATACATACCAAGAACTCCCAAAATCGAGCTCAAATGACCTATCAAATCCCAATTTGAAATTCTCAAAAACTCAAGCCCTAGTCCATAAATTTCTAGACCAATTTCACAATATAATCATGTTTTAAGACCAAGATTCTTACCTCACGTCGATTCCTCTTGAATCCCTCTGAAATTCCCGTTCAAAAGCTCCCAAGGACGTTCACAAATGGAGGAAAATAGCTTAACTCGTGGAACAAAATAACACTTTAAAACCCTTTCCTGTCCAGCCGTTTTCGCATCTGCGATGACATAACCGCTTCTGCGATTACCGCTTCTACAGCCCTTTTCCGCTTATGTGGACTTTCACTTGCGAGTCATGATCGCTTTTGCGGTCCAAAACCGCTTCTACGGAGACCGCTTTTGCGGAACCCCGTCCACTTTTGCGGAAATGCCAAGCCCTTCTAAAATCGCACCCGTGACCTTCCCACCGCATCTCGAAACTGCTTCTGCATTCCCTTTTTTTACAGATGCGGAAATACCAGGACCAGCAGACTTAAACATGCAACAAACTCCAAAACTCTCCGTTCAACCACCCGAACTCACCCCGAGGCCCCTGGGACCTCAACCAAAAGCACAGATATGATCTATTACCTTATTAAAACTTGCTCGAACCATCAAAACATTACCGTGAACACCAAAATCATCAAATTTCACCAAATCAAAGCCTAAGTTCTTTAAGAACTTCCGAAATGCACTTTCGATCAAAAACCCGACCAAACGACGTCCGAATGACCTGAAAATTTGCACACTTATCCAAAATCATCCAATGAAGCTACAACAACTCTTGGAATTCCATTCCGATTGTCGGATCAAAATCTCACCTATCAACCGGAATTCGCCAAAATACCAACTTCGCCAATTCAAGCCTAATTATACTCCGGACCTCCAAATTCAATTCCAATCGCACTCCCAAGTCATAAATCACCTCCCGAAGCTAACCAAACTATCAGAATTCATATCCGAGCCCTCTAACTCATAAGTCAACATCCGGTTGACTTTTCCAACTTAAGCCTTCTTAAAAGAGACTATGTGTCTCATTTCTTATCAAAACCATTGCAAATCAACCTCATTACACAAGATACGGATAATGAAGCATAAAGAAGCTGAAAATGGGGAAAACGGGACGGTAATACCTGAGACGACGGGTCGGGTCGTCACAACCAGGCTACCATTTTTGTAGTATTTACTAATAAAGTTTTGGAACAATATAACAATATCCTGCAGACCAAATGTTGGTGTTCAAATATAACTTCAGTCACCTGTGTTTGATGGCTCATGTATCACGGTGAGTGTGATATATCGAGCACTGGAATTTTGTAAGATACATAATATCTAGAATTTCTTCAGCTTTTTAGTATATATTAGTGTTCATTCTATATTTATTTTTGTTGTATTGTAGTTGTATATGAATTGATGATAATCATTTAAAATATGAGAGTTTCCTATAATAGATATAAGAAAAGTCATGAGGATAGCATCACAATTGAGAATTGATGGAGCTGCCAGTTGTGCTACAGATTGGAAGGTATAAGATTGCTTCATGAGACTTAATAGTTATTATTAACTCTTACCTATATTTCCACAACTACCATCACAATTGAGAATTGATGGAGCTGCCAGTTGTGCTACAACTTGGAAGGTATAAGATTGCTTCATGAGACTTAATAGTTATTATTAACTCTTACCTATATTTCCACAACTACCACTCATGTGCTCCTTATTGTTTGACCTAAATCAGATATATGTTTCTGAAGTTTTCTATAATAAAAGTTGTAGAAACATTACAAAAGTTACTACAAGTTGAATCCTTTTTCATTTTAAACATTAATATAATGCATTTGATAGTTTGGTCAAAGATGACGTATTTACTCTTTCAAACCAATAACATTCCAAAACTAACAATTTCTAGGCAATATTAGCAATAATTATTTGTTTGGGATGTGTATGACTATTTAATTGGTGCAATTTCCTATTCAAATGCGTTGTTGCTTGAGAAAGTTTAGTATTGGATGACTCTTATGTTGCTCCAAATTACATGTTTTTTGTGCAGCTACTGTTGGACTATTTGCTAACTGAGAAAGCGATACGGCCAACAAAGTTGACTAAAAAGCATTTTAAAGAGAGACTTTTGTAAGTTTTATTTCTAATGCATTGATTGTTGGCCAAGTTCATGCAGTCAAATTAACTATTTTGCTATTATTGGTTTTGTACAAAGATTCTAGAGTATTTTTAGACCTTATGAAGTAAGTTTTTGGTTTCGCATGATTGTGTTAGTTTAAGAAGCATTATGATGATATTGACATAAAATATTTTATGCAATAATGTGGAAATTTATTTCTTTTATAGAATTATTTTTAGTAAGTTTTGAAAATATTATTGCAAAGCTTAATGGTTGGTGCTGACCAGTGTAGTTTTATTTGCTTGATTGATGGAATTGTTAGTTCTGATATTTCTTCAGTTGTTTGATATTTATTGTATGATAATTATTTTTACAGTCGAATTTGAATGTATATAAAAGCTTAAGGAGGCTTTAACTGATGAATTTTTCTATACAGACTCTCAAAACATCTAACATGAGCTAAACGTTTTCCAGAAAAGTTCAGGCCAGTCAGCTTGACAAATTTTACAAAAGCCTCACAATAAACACTACTACATGTATTAGGCTATTTAATTGCTTAAACAATCACTTATCTCCAACAACTCCTCCAACTTTGTCTCTCTGCCCATTACTCTCCCCCTTCTCTAATTTACTTCGGCTGTATTCTATACTATATTTATTTCTTGATTGTGAAAGTGAATAAATTATGCATTTTTAGCAATAGAGACTGAATCTTTTGATAACAAAGAGACGTACAACTTTTCTTACAAATTTTCAGACACAAGAACAAATGTTGCAAACATATAAATCCTATGAATACCATATTATTATAACAAAGAAATCTCTTAGCCTTCGTACGATCATAACGATCGAGGACGCTTTTCCAATAATGCAGAGAGATAAACTTCATAATTGGTCTTGGGAGAAATAGCCCACTTATGCTTTTTGTACCTGAACTGCAGAAACATGTACATAAAGTCATCCATCTCCTTTCGATTACAAAAGAATCGATCGATCCATAGTAATCCTCTTGGTCTCAAAACCCGATCCAACTGAGAATTAACTTAGAGTCCATAAGTTCTCTTTAGCCTACTATATTGAAAAAAGAGGACATATGGAGGTGGATAACAGAGAATGTTATATCAAAATAATTATGGGCCTGATTTTGATAATACATATATAGGGAACTGAAGAACTAGCATGTACATTCTTCAGGTGTTCCTAATAGGGACTTATTTAAGAAATAATATAATAATAATTAGCATATAAGTTCATCAACTACAAAATAATTGAAGGAATGTGTTAGTGATGTTAATATTTTCATATCAATGTAAGTTTCAAAGACTTAATAGCCTTTGATATATATGTTCTGTTGCACATAACTAATTTTTATAAATTAAAATAATATTACTTTGTAGCTACAATTTGTTTACCTTTGAACATTTATTTTTGTTTGGTTGGGCCGGTCCACGGAAACGATCAGTAATATTGCCATGCTATTTTAACTATTACATACGATGGCAGAAGACATACTTGATCTCCTCCGTTATTCGGCAAAGCTTGCTTCTATTTCTATGGTACATTCTCCTCCTATTTCCCAATAGTTATAGTTTTACATTAATTTGTGTGAGTGTGAATTACATTGATATTACTTCTTATTTCTTAGGCATTTGAATTGTTCCAAAGAAGCTTTGCTATTTGTCACACCTTTATATTATTACTTCTCATTTCTTATGCACTTGAAATATGGGTATCGAAATAAAGTTATACTCCCAATTGAAAACTCGATTAGGACCATATACCTTAATTACAATTTACTGCTCACGCCTAGGATTCAAGAAAAATGCAAATGTGAGAAGATACAAAATTATTGCATAAAGTATAGAGGTTGAGTTAGAACTGCAATTTGATGTTTGATGTTCATCTCTGGATGAGTAACTTCTATTGAATTGGCGCTGAACATCCAACTAAGAAAAAAGTAGCATAAGAATTAGGATAAAATATTTGCCTCCCATGAAAAGTATTAAAGAGGAAATAAGTTAATTTTGATAGAGATGTTGATACTCCGATTGCATCAGTTAATAAAGAGGAGAAAAGTTGATTTTAGTCAACTTTTGCAGTTCAAAAGGAGCAGTGCATAACTATTCTAATAATTCAAAAAAAAATTAGGACTACTTATTGTGAGCACGTGATTTTTGCCCTACATGAAAATAACTTTTAAAAATAGATCAAAATAATTTTAATTAATTTTTAGGGGTTTTTTCTTTATTTAGTTGCATTTAATGCATTTTTAATATTTTTAAAAAATCATAGAAAAACCATAAAAAAAAAAAGTATCACATTTTAATTTCATGTCACCTTAGGTTTAATTTGCATTTGGAATTAATTACATTGAGTTAATTGTGCTATTAATAAAAAATCACAAAAAATAATCATTTTTAGCTTAATTTTACAATTTGAATTAATTTAGGAATTTAGTTTAGGTTTTTAATTAATTAAAGAAAGAAAAACAACAAAAAGAAGAGGGAAATGAAAAGGCTTGGTCTTAAATTCAAATTGACCAAACATTTGAAAAGCCCAAAATATTTTCTCCCCCAAAACCTTCCCCAAAATATTTTTCCCCCAAAACTATTCCCTACACATACCCTATACACCACTATATACACAAAAAATATACTTTAAAAAGGGGGGGAGAATAAAAAATACACAAAAAAATATAGGCTGAAAAATAGAGATCAGGGAGGAAGCGCAGCTTTGCAAAACAAAGACCCCCATCCCCTGAACCGTCATCTTCTCCACAGCCCCATTCCAAGCCATAACATCCGTCAAAAACACCTCCCTGTCCTTCATCTCCAGCAGCGAACGAGAACCAGGGGACCTTTAGACGTTGCCCGCATCTGATTTTGCTTCTTCTGCGTTTCTGAACACACACACATATGAAATCACACAAAGTTCCAGTTATGGATTTTGTTTGAGTTTTATTGCTGCTTCGCTGGTTCGGAGGTGCTAGTCGAGGTTGAGTTCGTTGGTTCAAGTCCCTGTTGCTGTTGGATTTGAATCTGACTTGTAATTGCTTGCAAATCAAATCAATTAAAGGAATATTGCTCAGGTCAATCCCCTCTTCTTTACATCTCTGTTTTTATGTCCGAAATTCGATTAAAGCTGGAAATTAATTGCTACTGTCATTGCGTTACGTGTCCGTTTGAATCTGCGATTTGAATTCCGGCCGAGGTCGTTGGTATAATTCCCATATGGTCAGTCGTTCCAGCTTCATTTTTGTCCGTGTTACAACTTGTGCGAATTTCTAATTTGAAAACAGTGCATATATTTGATTTGTTCACTTGGTTTGCTCTTGTTTTACTGTTTATGAAATTGTAGAGTGGTGTTGTTTCTATGATAAATATAGAAGTCTACTTATGCTTTCATTTGGTGTTCAAGTATGAAGTTTGATTGAGGTCCGATTTGGTTCGAGTTTTGTTGCCAAGTTCGTGGTTCCGGAGCGCATTTCTAAAAATAGAGTTGGTTTTTCTGTTCCGCTGCGATTGCGGGCTCCATGTTTGGAGCTGATTTTCTTCATTTTGTTGTTAGGGAGAACTGCTAAGCATAGCTTGGGTCCTTGTTATTCAATTGTCCATTTTGGGTTCGAGTTTGAAATGCCGGAGAGCTTCAAGGTTATCCGGGTTCGTTGTTCATAGGTTCCGTTTCAGCTCCGTCCTTGGTTTGTTGTGTTTGAGTTTAATGTTGCTGGTTAAATAACGTTTGAATGAAATTGGAATTGGCAAGAGTACATATGAGTATTTGTTGGTAAACAATAATTTGATATTATGAATTTGAGATAAGAAAGTATGAACTTCAAGTATAGAAGACTAGTGATTCCTTTAAATTGGTGAGTAAACCTGTTGTAGTAGCTTCCTAACATGAGAAACGTGACTTGAATTATTAGTCTCTAACTGAAGTGAGCTTCCTCTGTTGAGTTTATGGACTGTCCGATGAGTCTAAATCATATTGTCATTCAGTTTCCCTCATGTGCTAATTAATTAATTGGATAAGTCTCATTGTTTCACCAGAATGATTTGGCACATATTTGCACATTCAGAAAGGGATTTGAGTTGTGCTATTTGGGGTATCATACCAGTATCCTTGTAGCCTGCCTTTGCGCATCATTGAAATATGCAGGAACATTTACTACAGCATTCTTAATTTTCTTTCCAAGGAAAGCTTCGGCTGTCTCCTTCATCTTTATCAGAATCATTGCACTGATTTCCTCAGAACTAAATACCTTAACTTTTCCGTCCTTGATTTTGACTTGTATGTAAGGCTTCCCATCCTTGTTCACGATCTTGTATGGGACAAGCTTCATATCCCTCTGAACTTCCTTGTCCTCAAACTTTCTTCCAATAAGCCTCTTAACGTCAAAGATGGTTCTTTCGGGGTTGACAGCCGCCTGGTTCTTTGCTGCTTCACCAATCAACCTCTCACCGTCGGTGAACCCAACCCATGATGGCGTAATACGGTTTCCCTGGTCATTGGCTATAATCTCAACATGACCATTCTTATAAACTCCAACACAAGAATAGGTAGTCCCAAGGTCTATTCCAATAACTGTTCCTAGTTTGGTTGCCTCCTCTTTGGCAATCGAAAGTGCAGAAAGACAACCGAATAAAATGATTGCTAGCACCACCAGAGAACTGCTCCGCCTCCAGTAGCCGCCACCCATGGCTTTAACCTGTTATTCAAAATTTTAAATAACAAAACTCTTTACTCTTTTTATGCAATTTATTGAAAAATTAAAGAGAAAATTTATATAGTGTGCCACAGTTGTAGAAGGAGAAAGATTTTAACACTTTGATATAGCAAAACAAAATATTTTAATTTTGTTTATCCTTAGAAATCGAGGCATGCCATCCAACAAATTTTCATGGCCCTCGCAAAGTTAAAACACCATGATATAAAATTGGGTTTCGAATTAGGTAGCGGGTTCAAGCTAAAAGGGTCTTCCCTTTTGTTTGATTCGGACTTGAATTCGAGGCCCGAAATTAAAATTGTAAATTAATTGGCCTTTTAGAAACAAATAAATAGAAAATTTTAGTTTGCTTTAGGTTGGCCTTTAAATAAAAATGAGACGAGCCTTGCCAAACCAAATACAAATTGCGGGGCCCTCATTAATTACTTAATAAAAAATACTTAGACGGACCATTTAGCGAATTTCACGGCCTTCCCAAAAGATAATAAACGCGTAGTTGCTTTAGGCGCGCTTTTAATAATCTTACTTGCCTAATACGGGTGTGCATTTCATGCGACCCAAATCCAAATCCGAAAATGTCGAATAAGAATGTGTCGAGGATCCGGGTGCATTTCATGTGACGTGATCCGAAAATATGTTCTTAAACGACGTTCACTTTCTTAAATAAAATAATTGACAAAAAGCGGTAATTAATTCTAAAATTGCACGAGTAGGGTAACATGTACAAAAAATTAAATTTTAGCCAAATATAACAGTTGAGCGACCGTGCTTGAACCACGGAACTCGGGAATGCCTAACACCTTCTCCTGAGTTAACAGAATTCCTTACCCGGATTTTTGGTTCGCAATTCTTAAACAGAGTCAAACCCTTCCTCGATTCGGGATTCAAATCAGTGACTTGGGACACCATAAATCTCCCAAATGGCGACTCTGAATCTTAAATAAAAATTAATCCCGTTTCGATTGTCCTTAAATTGGAAAAAACTCCTTTCTTACTATATCCCTTCCCGGGGTGTAGTAAAAGCCGATAAAGCTCAAGCGTAAAAAGGAGGTGTGACAGCTCTGGCGACTCTGCTGGGGATAGAAACCCAGAACTTCGATTCAGGGTTTAAGAATTCGAGCTCAGTTTAACTGTTGTATTTGGCTTTATTTGGTTTTGATAAATGCTTTCCGTGCTAAATGTTTGCCGCTTTAATATTTGGTGAACTGTATATAAATTGTCGCGAATCCCTCCCTCTTTCTGAGTCTTCTAAATCATGGAGAAGGGTGCACGACTTAAATTAGGTATGGAGATTTTTATACTGTGCAAGGGGAGAGAATACGACTAAGAGGCACTCTATTTCTTTGGTTGCAGACTGTGAGTTTGTTCTGGATTTGACGGCTGCTCTAAGGTGTCATGAATAAGGTTATTGTGGATCCTCAAAAGGTTATTAGCTCAGCATGCAATAAGAAAAATCATCTTGAGGTTCGCTATTAGGTTTATCCGGTTGCATGTGTTCATTCAGCATAATACTGGTTATAGAGGAGTCTTCGGGTGTTGAATGTTAGGGCCAGATGCACCTTTGATGAACGGGTGTCACGCGACATCGCTTCGTCAGAAAAATTTACTAAATATACTCCCTCCGGTCCAAAATAAGTGATTTTTAGGATGTTTTCACACAGATTAAGAAATTCACCTTTTAGCATTAATTAGCAATAGAATTGACCATATTAACCTTTACCATCTCACATAAATACTCCTAACACATATTCCAACACTATTTACTCCAAGGACAATGTAGGAAAAATAATTAATTCGTTCTTGAAATCTGGAAAAATCACTTATTTTAGACCACAAGAAAAAAATCCAAAAAAATCAATTATTTTGGTCCGGAGGGAGTATTTTTAATACTGTGAGGAAACTGATAAGTAGTCAAAAATGACACCACTTGATATAAATTGTCTCTTGGTGTGTTGGTTATGTGTTTGATTTTGCTTTAGGAGGTCAAAGGTTCGAACCTACAAAACCAATAGATTAAGAATATATCTTCTCCAAAAGTATGATAATTAAAGTTGTTATTCCTGTTTTTAGTAAAATTTCGACACCACATACAAAAATTTCTGCGTACACCCCTGTTGGATGTTATTCCTGTCATGGGGTATCCTATGTATTACTATATTATGCCACGTGGGATGTGAGATGTCTTGACTGTTTGTATGTGTGTTGTGGTCCTATGTATCTTTTCGTTGTTGCACCTTAGTCGTGCTTGAGTTTTGTAGCACAGGGCGCTATCCGTCTCCCCAGGGTTGTGTTTTCACACTTGGCATGCATAAAATCAATATTTGGGTGTTTAGTAGTTATAAGCATTTTGTCTTGATGGGTATTCCCTTGTTCACTATTATGTGGATTGGGTGGCATGCCGCCACGGGTATGTTATTTGGATCGGGTTACACGTTGCAATAGTATCATGTGGATCGATTGCACGCCGCAACAGTGAGATGTTGAGTACAGTTCCATATCTATTCTTGTGTATCTTGTCGCTCATTCTTTGAGAAGGGTTCATACCATCTGTATGACCATTTTATTTGTTACGCGGGTTGGGTAGTTCTTTCTTTCCTTATGTATCACATTCGAGTTTGTAGCTTGTTGGCACATTGATGGCGTCATATGATATCCTTGTTAGTGTTTGAGGTGGCTTATTGCTTGAGTAGCTTGTACTAGGTGAGACAAGGTTATTGGACCTAAAATCGGTGCAATTGAATTTGTGTAAGGTATATTAAAGATAAAGTATCGCTATTCAGTTCAGAATAAGGTAATGGTTCTTGTCGAGAAGAGGAGTCCCATGAGTTATTGATTTGCCGGGTGGTTACGAGTCCCTGCACATCTCTTTCATCATTGTAGTATCATGAGGAATTAAATTGATCTTATATGTGTTATGAGGTACACTACGGGTGTTGATTCAGTGAATTTGGTGTCGTTGTGCCTCGAGGAGGGTCAGTTTTGCGATGAATTGCGTGATGTTAGCATGGGTGCATGATCATGCGTGGTTTTAGCGTGTAGAGATTTACACAATTCTCAAGACCCAATTTCCAAACCCGGTCGTGATGGCGCCTCTCGTGAAGACAAGGCCAGGCAACTAACCCAATTCATCTCTTTAACAATTATTAAACATAATGAATAGATAAATACAGCTTAACGACAATAATAACCAGTATTTGCAACCCAACACAACCCGACCGGGGAGTCACAAGTCACGAGCATCTAAAGAAAACCTCGACACAACTACATGGCCAATAATATACAAGAAATAAATTCCGAAATTCTAAAGACAGCATTTGATGCCGCGAACGTTGGCGGTCACCTTGCTCAGCTCCAATAGTAATACCTTCAATCAGCTAATAACCCGCTACCGAGTGAACAATACCTGCAACTGCACGCGAGGTGCAGGGAGTAAAGTGAGTACTCCAACTCAATGAGTAATAAGAGTAAATAATAACTGAGCGGCAAGAAATCACGTAAGATCACTCCACCATGCTATATAGGGCAGTACAACCCTTTGAGAAAACAGTAAACCGTGAAAATCCTTTAGAAATATCTGGTTCAGTAAAAAAAACTCCTTTGAAAATATCATTTTCCAACAGTCAAG
This sequence comes from Nicotiana glauca, assembly GCA_026770625.1. Lineage (NCBI taxonomy): Eukaryota > Viridiplantae > Streptophyta > Magnoliopsida > Solanales > Solanaceae > Nicotiana > Nicotiana glauca. The sequence continues at coordinate 187,241 of MU668776.1, forward strand.
CATATGAATGCGATATTAGATAGTGCAAGTCAGCATATAAGTCAGCCCCTCGGGCACAACACTCCACCAACAAATAACACCAGGGTATCTGGTAAACAGTGCACGAAGTAGCATGGATGCCAATGAAATGACAGTGCTGAATTTCATGACACGTAGTACAAACAAGAACCAATGCATGAATGCAATGCAATGCACATAACCGCTGCGGCATGCGGCCCGATCCATTTGGAAACTCGCGCTTACTGTGGGGATTCAGACTCCATAGGGGCTCCTACAACCCAAGCGCAATATCAATATCACACCGCTGCGGCGCATAGCCCGATCCAACCTTAGTCTAGAAATGCACATATAACACTGCTGCCGTGCGCAGCCCGATCCATGCTCAGTCCAGAAATGCACATAAGCTACTAGGGTAATATTCAAATAATAGTCCTTAGTTCCGAACGCTAAAAATATGTAGTTTAAGTTTTAAAACATTAGAAGTATGACTGGACATTTCAAAACAGTGTTTAACTCAGGACTGAAATCATTCCATGCTCAGTCCAGAAATGCACATAAGCTACTAGGGCAATATTCAAATAATAGTTCTTAGTTCCGAACGCTAAAAATATGTAGTTTAAGTTTTAAAACATTAGAAGTATGACTGGACATTTCAAAACAGTGTTTAACTCAGGACTGAAATCATTTAATGCTCAGTCCAGAAATGCACATAAGCTACTAGGGCAATATTCAAATAATAGTTCTTAGTTCCGAACGCTAAAAATATGTAGTTTAAGTTTTAAAACATTAGAAGTATGACTGGACATTTCAAAACAGTGTTTAACTCAGGACTGAAATCATTTAACATGCTAAGTATCATGGAAACAGTGATAATAATACCTAAAGGATTCAATTAATCGGCATGAAGCCCAAAACATGGCAATCAGTCCAAATTATGATGATAACAAGTAGTTCAGTCAAATACGTGGTAAAAATCAACAACCGGGACGGACCAAGTCGCAATCCCCAACGATGCTCTACCCCACGCTCATATCTGGCGTGAAAGTCACCTCAATACAACACTATAATGTGCAAATCCGGGGTTTCAAACCCTCAGGATATCATTTAGAAGCATTACTCACCTCGAACCGGAGAAATCTCTAGCACGTGACGCCTTAGCCCCTCAAACCGGCCTCCACACGCGTCGAATCTAACCAAAATCAGAGCGAATACATCACAATATGCTAATGGGACAATACCCAATCGAAAACAATCAAAATGTAGCAAAAATCTCGAAACTAGCAAAACCCAAGTCCCGGGCCTACTTCTCGAAAAATTGCAAAACCCACATCACCAGATTCCTCGTCTCGCCATGAGTCCGTACATATCAAATTTACCAAAATCGGAGTCCAAATGCTCCCTCAAATCCCCATTTACATTCTCAAAATCCTAAGCCCTTAATTACAGGAATTTCTAGGTAGATTTCACAATAAAAACGAGTTTTTGGTTCAAAAATCTTACCTCCAATCGATTTTCCTTGAATCCCTCCTCAATTTGCTCTCCCAAGCTCCAAAATTGCTCAACAATGGAGGAAAAATGACATAAGCTCGCGGATGAAATATTAAATAAAGCCCTTCTGCCCAGCCACTTTCGCTTATGCGGTCCCGCTTCCGTTTATGCAGGACCGCTTCTGCGTCCAAAACACCGCTTATGCGGATTTTCATTTAAAATCCAACTTTCGCCTTTGCGACTCATTTTTCGCTTCTGCGGATTACCTAAGACCGCTTCTGTGGTTATTCACTCGCTCCTGCGGACCCGCTGATGCGAAAAGGGTCCGCTTCTGCGAAACTACTCTACCATACTACCGACCGCTTATGCGATGACTCTCCCGCTTCTGCGGTCCTATTTCCGCAGAAGCGGAAATACCAGATGACAACAACAACAGACCTGAAGCAAACTTCAAAACTCTCGTTTAACCACTCGAATTCACCCCGAGGCCCGCGGGACCTCAACCAAAATCACCAATACATCCTAGAACCTTATTCAAACTTGTTCTAACCCTCAAAACGCATCAAATAACGCTAAAACCATTAAATCACATCGGATTCAAGCCTAAGTTTCTTAAAACTTCTGAATTGCATATTCGATCAAAAGCCCGACCAAAACACCTCCGAATGACCTAAAACTTTACATACCTTTCCAAAATCACCTAACGGAGCTACTGCAACTTTCGAAATTTCATTCCGACCCTCGGATCAAAATCTCACCTATCAACCAGATTTCGCCAAAATACTAACTCGCCAATTCAAGCCTAATTCTACACCGAACCTCCAAAATCAATTCCGATCACGCTCCTAAGTCACAATTCATCCGCCGAAGCTAACCGAATCACCGGAAATCACATCCGTGCCCTCTAACTCAATAGTCAGCATTCATTTTACTTTTCCAACTTAAGTTTTCCTTAAAGAGACTAAGTGTCTCATTTCTTATCAAAACCAATCCAAATCAACTCTAACACGCCACATACCGATAACGAAACATGAAGAAGCATGAAAAGGGGGAAATAGAGCAACAACACATGAGACGACGGGTTGGGTCGTCACATCCTCCCCAACTTAAATAAACGCTCGTCCTCGAGCGTACCCAGAGTTGTACTAGAAGCAACCCAATAGCTGAATGACCTTACCAAGAATATACCCGGGGTGATCCCTTGTCACCCTATCTCACATAGGTCCGACAACACAACATAGCTGAAATTACTTATTCAAGTCTAGCCCATAAACCATAGAAATACCCTTTTAACTTCTGAAACCATCAATACGATCACAACCTCATGCCCATACTTTGAATAGTCCCGAACCAGTTTTACTAACCCATACTTGCAACCTCCGGTGAAACCATACGATATACTACATAATCCAAACACTCGAAACAAAAATTTCCATTCACGGTAGTTACCCACCACAACCAAATACCGATAGAAAACCTCTTATTTAGCTAAAGTCTCATTCCAACACTTTCATATACTGCTAACGATAAATGAAACATGCAGCAAACCGTAACCATTTCTCAGATCAACCATTCATGAAGCCACTTCCCTTTTGACTAATACCACAGCTGACTTCCAAACCGAACCTCGATATTATCCTTCCAACAAGCTGAAATCAAATCTGTTCATATTCATTAATGACTCCAACGATCACCTCAAATCCAACACACCACTCTGGTGATATGACACCTTAACAAAGGCCTAAGCCATAACTTGCATAATACACGCACCAATGAGGGACGGTCTGAACATACTCAAACCATGACAAACGACTCAAACGAAAGAGTTATACTTCAAGCTCATCAATACTGTTACAACACAAAGCTGAAACCCCGTCTCACATAATAGAAATAGAGTGCCTCAATCCTCCTCAAAAGGTCATAACTTCACGTGGCCTCGCCACAATGCACGATCCTATCCAAACACTGTTACACATGAAGCACCTCAAGTCGCCATGATCAAATAGACAGTCGCGCACAAATTGATGTCCGAAACCAAGCAATCCATTACACCCACGGTGAAACAAATAACATACGACACGCAACTTGATAGAACATAACTAATAATATATTTACCGAGCAACACTCATTTACTCTTCCCGCTCGACTTTCTCTATGAATCCTCAATAGAACTGCACCACATATGCCCATATCCAACTAATCATAACGTCTCACAGCACATAAGAGCAACTCATAGATCTCCCCAGATCACTAACAAGCTCAAGAACGATCGAATCAACCTATCCCTCAACAATACAACTCGGGGCCAACCAAGCTAACTCTAAGATAAATATATATCCACCTCGGCCAGCCAACGAACTCAATATTAAGAAGCTTAAGATGATCCTTCCACTACTATAACTCTTGTCGGAGCCGTATGATACGGTGCCCGGCACCAAATAATTACCGCAGTCCACAATCTCGCTCGGCGACATGCCCGGCCACAAGAAACATATCTGAAAAAGCCCATCAATACTGGAACTGAATCAATGGTAGAAACCTCTGCACTGACATCCGCCACGAAGGCCCAATTAAGAAAAGCAATCCTTCCCAGCCGTCTGCTAGTCTTTGGAATACAACCACTCTGCTAGAATATAATCCGATGCACTCTGCCACGCAACCTATGGCATTTTTCGACATAACCCATAGCTCAATAGTCTAGAATAACCCAACACTGAGACAATCAGTCTACACCCCAACATCATATCCAAATGCTAATATATCAAGCAAATAAAGATCCACTCGGGCTTCTAAATCCCAATAGCCGCTAAAGGTACCAATACACACGATCCACAACCGCTACACAGTCTGAACCTGAGAACTCCCCGTCTCCAACTCCATATAGCACATGAATCACTGTACCTGATCCCAAATCCCGTAGTATGAATACATATTACACCTCGAGTACCCAATCATTCTATGAAAGATATTCTAAAATTCTCCTGTGCCATCAAACAAACTCAGATATCAGCAGTCGATTTAGCAAGAAAGTGTTGCAATACTTCCGAAGTATCATTAGTCTCATCACATTACCCTTTTTTCGAGACACATACCCTCGTTATATCACTTTTAATTAGCCGTACCATTTCCTTGGTTACCAGAGGCTACCCGTTGCCTAAGAATTTTATGAACTTCTTTTCAGAACTGAATTGTAACTCATCTAATCAAGAACTTCTGCCGATCCCATTAGGAAGAAGAATCATTACACATCCCATGCCTCGCATACCCATAGAAAATATATTCATCTCCAAATCACGGTGAAACCCAACAAGAATTCTCTCCCAATTCCATTTGGACAGGCTAAACTATCAGGATTGAATCCTTCTAACTAGACCAAGCTAAACAAGCTGTCAGAACTCAAGAGCTTTGCTGCAAAATACCTGTACGAACTTATTGCCTCGAACACATACAAGGAATTAATCATATCCTTACCATACCGATTCGGTCCACTAACAAGCTACTTCATTTGTCTAGGTTTCCTTCCGATTCATCATCAACTTGATATTTCTCCCTCGTTGTAGCATCACAATGCCTAAATCCAGGCTTACCACACGAGACTCGAACATAAGACCACACTGTCTAAGACCCATGGCCACCGGATACTCCCTCATATGTTTCCAGAAATACCACATTCCAGAATACTTTACTTTGAAGAACTTTCTGCGAATCTGAATTCTTTACCATTACTTTCCCAATATTGATGCATAGAATCCCGTAATTAACATAAAAATACCACAAGTCTTGACATTTTCCAATGAAAATACAGTCTCTAACCACATACACAACCTTAAAATATCTGATCGTTACATGTAAAATCTTGAACACATTAGAATCATTCTCGAAAGTCATTCACCCTTATTCAAACTGCAAATTACCTAACTCAACAAACAGAATCACTCGTGCCTTATTGGCACTCCGATACCGAAAAATGAGATCCTCATCCCAACATAACCAAGCGACTTCCCGCTCTATGCACCGAGCATTATTTACCAACAATAATTCTAGACATTTCGTGATTCTCATACGCTGTGGAACATTACTCGTGCCATCCTCGGCTCAATTTCCGCAACCAGAACTGATCCTCCAACATGCCTCAGACCAGAACCATCACAGCACATCACCGTTCAATCAATTAATCAACAGCAATCTCCCCAACTTGGCTCGAAGCCATATATCAAGACACACTCAACAACTCATAACATTTTTACTCTAATGATGTCACAATACCATAGTGAGATTAAACTCAAATCATTTACAAGTTTGTGAAAACACAGATCATCTAGTACTGAAATCCTCTGCAATTCTTGCATTTATCCCTACGTCAGTTGAGTCCACTCTCTTAAGCGACCCAAATTTTTTCAAAGTTCAACACGTACTCTTCAATTACACATGAGATATTCTAACATACACATAAGGATCATGCCACTTAAGAACACTCCGCAGGAGATAACCCACCTGCTTCGCCTCAATTTAGTATTTCAGCATGCCTTCTACCATCATATACATTACACAGTCATTTAGTCTTCCTGGGTCTGAACTCATACCGCCACATGTAATGCACTACTCTCCCCAACTAGTAGACACAATAATATTCTTCATGCGCCTATATTCGGGCTACACATCAAATTGCAATAGGAATCGAATCACTTAACAATTCATCCGTTATCTAGCAGACTTCTTCATCACTACCAAGTCATATAGATATATCTCGCAGTACTAACGTACTCATCAAATGAATACCAAACCGCCATTCCGGCTAATAGGGAAAATACCGAACATATAAGTTCAAAACACTTGCTCACACAACCAGTACCTCGGTGTTCAAGCCATAGGCAAAGATCCGGCCTCAAGTCCTCCAAACTGGCCCAATATCAAACTCACAGAGATCACATCTCGCCCCTTGATCGGGGAATCACAAGCCATCAAGGCACATACAATATTGCATACAGACGTGTGGAAGGAATTTCAAGAGTATCTCTCAAGCTGAATCAAGTACGCACGATAAGAATTTCAAGAAAGTGAAGTTTTCCTAAAGGTTCTTCTGACTCTCGAGGATAAATACAGTAGTCTCCGTACCGATCCGCCAGACTCTACTAAACCTGCTCATGACTCGTGAGACCTAGTAACCTAGGCTCTGATACCAACTTATCACGACCTAATTTCCAAACCCGGTCGTGATGGCGCCTCTCGGGAAGATAAGGCCAGCCAACTAACCCAATTTATATCTTTAACAATTATTAAACATAACGAATAGATAAATACAGCTTAACGACAATAATAACCAGTATTTGCAACCCAATACAACCCGACCGGGTTGTCACAAGTCACGAGCATCTAAAGAAAATCTGGACACAACTACATGGCCAATAATATACAAGAAATAAATTCCAAAAGTCTAAAGACAACGTTCAATGCCGCGAACGCTGGCGGTCACCTTGCTCAGCTCCAATAGTAATACTTTCAATTAGCTAATAACCCGCTACCAGGTGAACAATACCTGCAACTGCACGTGAGGTGCAAGGAGTAAAGTGAGTACTCCAACTCAATAAGTAATAAGAGTAAATAATAACTGAGCGGCAAGAAATCACGTAAGATCACTCCACCATGCTATATAGGGCAGTACAACCCTTTGAGAAAACAGTAAACCGTGAAAATCCTTTAGAAATATCTGGTTCAGTAAAAAAACTCTTTTGAAAATATCCTTTTCCAACAATCAAGCATATGAATGCGATATTAGATAGTGCAAGTCAGCACATAAGTCAGCCCCTCGGGCACAACACTCCACCAACAAATAACACTAGGGTATCTGGTAAACAGTGCACGAAGTAGCATGGATACCGATGAAATGAGAGTGCTGAATGTCATGACACGTAGTACAAACAGGAACCAACACATGAATGCAATGCAATTCACATGATCGATGCGGCGCGCAGCCCGATCCATTTGGGTACCCGCGCTCACTGTGGGGGTTCAGACTCCGGAGGGTCTCCTACAGCCCAAGCGCAATATCAATATCATACCGCTGCGGCGTGCAGCCCGATCCATCCTCAGTCCAGAAATGCACATATAACACTGCTGCGGTGCGCAGCCCGGACCATGCTCAGTCCATAAATGCACATAAGCCACTAGGCAATATTCAAATAACAGTTCTCAGTTCCGAACGTTAAAAATATGTAGTTTAAGTTTTAAAACCTTAAAAGTACGACTGGACATTTCAAAACAGTGTTTAACTCAGGACTGAAATCATTTAACATGCTAAGTATCATGGAAACAGTGATAATAATACCTAAAGGATTCAAGTAATAAGCACGAAACTCAAAACATGGCAATTAGTCCAAATTAGGATGATAACAAGTAGTTCAGTCAAATAAGTGGTAAAAATCAACAACCGGGGACGGACCAAGTCACAATCCCCAATGGTGCTCTACCCCACGCTCATATCCGGCGTGCAAGTCACCTCAATACAACACTATGATGTGCAAATTCGGGGTTTCAAACCCTCAGGATATCATTTACAAGCATTACTCACCTCGAACCGGCGAAATCTCTAGCCCGCGATGCCTTTGCCCCTCAAACCGGCCTCCACGCGCGGCGAATCTAACCAAAATCGGAGCGAATACATCACAATATGCCAATGGGACAATACCCAATCGAAAACAATCGAAATGTAGCAAAAATCTCGAAACTAGCAAAACCTGAGTCCCAGGCCTACTTCTCAAAAAATTACAAAACTCACATCACCGGATTCCTCGTTTCGCCACGAGTCCGTACATATCAAATTTACCAAAATCGGAGTCCAAATGCTCCCTCAAATCCCCATTTACATTCTCAAAATCCCAAGCCGCTAATTCATCAATTTTAGGCTTAATTCCATGAATTTCTAGGTAGATTTCACAATAAAAATGAGTTTTAGGCTCAAAGATCTTACCTCCAATCAATTTTCCTTGAATTCCTCCTCAATTTGCTCTCCCAAGCTCCAAAATCGCTCAACAATGGAGTAAAAATAACATAAGCTCGCGGATGAAATATTAAATAAAGCCCTTCTGTCCAGCGACTTTCGCTTATGCGGTCTCACTTCTATTTATACGGGACCGCTTCTGCAGCCAAAACACTGCTTATGCGGATTTTCAATTAAAATCCAACTTCCTGCCTTTGCGACTCATTTCCCGCTTCTGCGGATTACCCAAGACCACTTCTACGGCTATTCACTCGCTCCTGCGGACCCGCTGATGCGAAAAGGTGCGGAGCTACTCCACCATACCACCGACCGCTTATACGATGACTCACCTGCTTCTTCGAAACCGTTTCTGCGGTCCATTTCCGCAGAAGCGGAAATACCAGATGACAGCAACAACAGACCTGAAGCAAACTTCAAAACTCTCGTTTAACCACTCGAATTCACCCCGAGGCCCCCGGGACCTCAACCAAAATCACCAATACATCCTAGAACCTCATTCAAACTTGTTCCAAGCCTCAAAACGTATCAAACAATGCTAAAACCATTAAATCACATCGGATTCAAGCCTAAGTTTCTTAAAACTTCTGAATTGCACATTCGATCAAAAGCCCGACCAAAACACCTCCGAATGAACTGAAACTTTACACACCTATCCAAAATCACCTAACGGAGCTACTGCAACTTTCAAAAAAATTTTCCGACCCTCGGATCAAAATCTCACCTACCAACCGGATTTTGCCAAAATACTAACTCGCCAATTCAAGCCTAATTCTACACCGGACCTCCAAAATCAATTTCGATCACGCTCATAAGTCAAAATTCATCCCCCAAAGCTAACCAAATCACCGAAAATCACATCCGAGCCCTCTAACTCAATAGTCAACATTTGGTTGACTTTTTCAACTTAAGCTTTCCTTAAAGAGACTAAGTGTCTCATTTCTTATCAAAATCAATCCAAATCAACTCTAACACACCACATACCGATAACGAAATATGAAGAAGCATGAAAAGGGGGAAACAGAGCAATAACATATGAGGCGACAGGTCGGATCGTCACAACAATGTTCGTATGTTAGAATTAGGTCTTGTAAAGGAATTCAGAGGTTGGAGTTTGGTTATGAGGCTTATTGACTAACTAAAAAGGAGGATCTTGATTCTATATTAAGATAATGTGCTCAACTTGGTTGTGGTGACACAGGTAGGTGCACGAGGTGTTAAACAATAATTTTGGAGAACTCCATAAAAGATTTTGGCACGTTCGAGGTTGAACGTATGTTTAAGTGGGAGAGAATGTAACGACCTCACCGGATGTTTTAAGATCTAGAGCGTCGTTCACTGATTTGAGGCCTCAGATATCTTCACTTCATGTTTTATGACTTTGCACATAGTCGGAATTGAGTTTCGGGAAGTTCAGAGTTGATTCGAATGGAAAATTCTATTTTCGAAAGCTTTAAGTTGGAAGAATTTACTAAGTTTTGACTTTTGAGTAAACAACCTTGGAATCGGAATATAAATTTTCCAATAGGTTTGTATGATGATTTTGAACTTGGTTTTATGCTCGAGTTGAGTATTGGGTCGCTCGTGAGCATTTCGGCACTTATGGTGGAGAGTTAGCATTTTGAAAGTTTTAGAATTTCCAAAGTTAGGTTTGAGGTGGACATTGGTGTTATCGATGTCCTTTTGGGATTCCAAGCCTTGGAATACGTTTGTCTCATGATTTGTGACTTGTGTGTGAAGTCTAGCATCATTCTAGAATGATTTGGTATGATTCGGATGCATTTGTCGAAGTTTGAAAGTTTGAAAGTTTAAAGAAAGATTTTGATCATCGATTCATATTTTGGATGTTGTTTGGAGTGATTTGAGGCCTTGGGCAAGTTTTCATTATGTTTCAGGAATAGTTGGTATGATTGGACAGGGTCCTTAGGGCCTCGGGTGAGTTTTGGATCAATTCTCCTCATTTTGTCACTACTGAGCTGGTGTCTAGTTTCCTTCTTCGCGAATGTGAAGGGTCTCATGCGTTCGCGAAGAAGGATTTTGGGGACTATTGGGAATTTTCCAATCACAGACATGATGAAAGATAGACGAAAGTGGAGCAGAGGTTAGGGAAGCATACGCAGACACGAGTTGGCGGTCGTGAAAGTGAGGAGGAAGGGGAGTTGTGACCTGCCAGGCATTAAGCCTTCGCGAACGCAGACCGTGGACTGCGAACGCAAAGGGTAGGGGCCAGAAGGCTTCATGAATGAGGCCTTTTGGTCGCGAACGTGTAGAGAAATTTTGGAGGAATTGATTTTTATCCTTCGCGATCATAAAGATGTTCTCGCGATTGCAAAGAAAAACGGGCCTAGGAAGACTTGATTTTTATACGGGATTTGGCCAATTTTCTTCATTCTCTATTGGTTTGGGTGATTTTGTAGAGCTTCAAGGAGAGATTTTCATCAACCATTTCAAGGTAAGTAATTCCACATAATGTTAGTGAATACATGGATTATATGTGGATTTAAACATGGAAATTAGTAGGAATTTCGAATTTTGGTAGAAAACTTAGAAGTTCGACACACAATAAAGTACAAGAACAATTAGGAACTCAAAATAGAAATAATTCACTCACTCTCAGAATTAAAATTCATATGGTACAGAAGATGCACCATAGGCTTTCCCGTAGTGTAATACTATACTAATTGAGCTCATTCAGTCAAAGGTTGAGTATGAATTTAATTGATTATAATGTAGGCTACGCAACGGGTAGGACATATGGTTATAGTGACTACACCTTCCTAAGCACTTTAATACTTATAATTTCACAAATTCAACCCCACACTTGTGTTGAATCACTCCCCAACCTTCACAAAATAGCATCAAGCTCCTAATTTCTTTTAGCAAAAATAAGATGAGAACTACCACTAGCAAGGACTCAATTTTTTTCTAATACATGTACAAACTCTTTTTTGTCCATATCAATGTTTTGATTTCTTTTTTTTTTCAAACAACTTTCTTTCTTTTTCTAATTCCCCACAAGTGGCTCTCATTATTTTTAAACAGTGCACCTTTCTTCATTTTTTCAGTTCCACTCATAAACCAAACCATATATCCACTTAGATTTTAACAAGCTCATAAATATTTCAAGTGCTCAAGAGAGGCAAAAAGGTTCAAATAAATGGTCAATTTAACAAACCGGTTAGGCTTGTAGTGTGGTTGCCAAAGAAATAGTATTACATGTTAAAAAGGGTTAACTAGGATACACAACAATTAGGCGAGACACAGATATATAATTGGCTAAACAAAGAAATGTTTATATCACTTCCTAGACTGAACAAAAATTCTATTTCACTTTGCAGACATACGGGACAAGTTCTAGATATCAACTGACATGCACAAAATATCAACAAAAACCTCACTCACACATTGGCACATAACTCACTTAGGGTCATATCTATCTCGACTCTCTAGTCAAAGCAGTTAAGCACGGTCAAGATCAAATAAATTAAGGTACTTATACACAAGTCAAGAACTGAGTCTAGGCATCACAACTAAGGCACTCACTGCTCTCAATGCACAACAAAGCTAAGAACGGTTGTCTCCAATAAGTACGACACAAAATTCTCTTTATTCCTACAAAATAAAAATTAACTACACCTGGTTCAAGTAAAAACCCTTGAAAAAGAATCGTGGCACAAAGAAAAACTAAGGGGGATTGTTACATTACCTAAGAAGAAAAAGAAGACATATTTTTTAGTTTTCAAAAATTTGAAATTCTTTTTTACTTTTTGGTTTCGACTTTAATCTATTTAGAAGATAATCGAGGAAATCCATCATTGGAAAAAGTCTTTTTTTTTTAATTTTCTACAATAATGATGAAAACACACACAAAAAAAAATAAATACATATTTACATTTTCCACCCCACACTTTAAATTGTGGCATGTCCCTATGACACACAAGTAAAATTTAAGAGGTAAAGAAAACTCCCCTCATTTTTTTGTTTTCGAGAACTTATGAACTCAACCCCTAATTCTGAATTCATTCCCTGTTTCTTCTCTTTAGGATTCTTTATGGAGATCACTAGGACAAAGTGTTATAAGGATATCTGTAAGACCCGCTCTTTTCTTTCTTACATGTCCACATTTTGAGCGGTGAATTATTCTTATAGGATGATCTTCAATTTTTTCCTGCAGTCTTTCACATGATCACTCCATGCATTTTCCTATAAATTCATAAAAATAAAATCCACATGATCAATGTTAGAATAAGAAAACAAAGAAGAAAGGTTATGTGAATATTCCTATGATATGTCCAAAATCCTTTGTTTCACATTCTCTTATACTAAAGGTTATAAATATGAAAAGGTGGATGGGGGTTTGAACTCTTCTTCAATTGCTTCACAATCAACCAAAGCCTCATCTTCAATCATCTCAATTAAATCGGAGTTCTCTTATAGAATGGAAACCTCTCTCTATAGATGCGCATTCTCTTGGTTAGACTCATTCTCACAGAATATTTCCTTCATATATTCACTATCACAATGCAGTGAGCTTTCGTAAAGTATACGTACTGTTTGACTCACTTGAGTTGTTAGGTTCTTAATGGCTTCAGCATTTTGTATAAGTCCTTCTTGATTTTGTATAAAGCTTTCTTCAATACTATTCATGAACTTATACATAAACTCTTCTAAACTACCATTCTCCTCTTGAGGTGGTTGTCTCATTTCACTTTTATTCCATTCATAATAAGAGTATTCATTCCATCCAGAGTTAAGATTATACCCATATGAAACCTCATACATGTACGGACTAGAAACAACATGAGACTCTTCAAAAGATGAACCATATGAAGAATACATACCTTCTTGATAATCAACCCACAGATGATTTTTACTAAATTTAAAACAAGTAGCAGACTTGTGATAATGTTCAGCTGCTAACTCTTCAACCATTTTCTCAGGCTGGTTGTACTCCATATTCAACAATAATCATAGTCCAATTGAAGTGCGATAAATAATTGCAACGAATAAAATGATGGTTATGGTCTAAAGGGTAACTTCTCGTGAATATTTTTCCATTTTCTAGTTTGATTAACAATTCAATAGACTTTTCGATTAGCTATTTGAATCACAAATTTAAACTAGAGCATAAGATATAAAAAATTCAATACCAAGCTCCTTTTTCGACTAAGAAAAATAAGAAATAACTTCTCAATACGAATTAAATCTCCATCAATTAATTCTAACAATTATCAAGATTTGAATCCCTAATTAAGTTATCAAACACCATATATGTCAACTCCCAATGGAAATTACTCCATAGAAATGGAAAAAACCATCTCAATAAGGTTTAAAAACATAGAAAATATCAATGCTAATGATTCGATACAAACTCTTGTATTGCTCTAATCATTGGTTGAAATCTTGATGAATTCTCGTGGCTTCTTGCCTTAGTTGCTTTCCCCAAAACTCTCCTATGTCGAATCCCCCTTCAAAATTGTAATTAAAAACTATTTATGACGTGTACAAAATACTCTTGGACCAAAATATCCTTACTGAGGCGAAATAGAATTTAACAAAACCAAAATTAGAATGCCACGTCGCGGCACACGACGTGACAATGGAAAGATTCAGATATTAGACCAAATGTTCGTGTTGCCTTGTTTCTTGTTGCCAGAAGCTAAAATGGCATTATCTCGTTTACCAAGGCCTAACACGTGACGTGTTAGTGCCACTTTTCACAGGGATTGAAGTCTTAAGCTTCGTATTCATATTTGACTTTTTTTTCTATTTCTTATATGTGTACCTGGTCCTTGACTTCCGAACTCGATTACGGATTAACTCTCGAACTTTTACTCAAGCTTCAAAGTTTTCTTTTCTTCCTTTTTAGCTCAAAAACTCGTCTTAGCCCGAATTCTCTACCTACACAACAAAAACACGTAATGAGTAAAAATTATCCATTTTTTAGCTCAAATACAATTAAAGTAAAGCAAAAACAATAGGTGCAAAATAGCCAAAAAATCGAATTTCTAGCCTACCGTCAAACATTTGGAAATTCGACACACTACACCTATGATCGTGGTTTATACAAACAATTAAGCTCTTACATACGCATTTATATCTTTCTCAACTTTCACATGCCTAAATATTAGTGACCAATTTAAAACGCTCAAATAAGCTGCCCATAACCACCCAACCTTAAAGACCGATTCGTCGCCAATAAGCACTCTCAACTCGTGCACTCGATCATCAAGAAATATTTAATAACGTCACCTATCCTTCATGGAATCAAGTGTCTCACCAAAGGATAAGAGGGTATTTCGCCCACACATTCAAATATGCATTTAAATATAATTTAAGAACATCATATAAATGAACAAAGAATCACTCATTCTCACAAAGAAATTCATGTGCATTTTGTGGTTGTACCATAGGCTTGCCCGTAGTTTATATCTCCACCAATCTAAGCTTGCATAGTCTAAGATAGATTAGGTCTTTACGGGTTATAATGTAGACTAAGGGACGTGTGGGCTATATTTTGAGTATAGTAACTAACCCTCCTACACACTTTAATAAACTACACTTAATTTTCAAATACACACTCTTCATGACTAATTCAAGCAATGTCACGAAATTATATACAATTTGGTGTTTTTCTTTAAGCACGTCTATACACTTACTAACCCGAATTAAAAAAGAATAGGAGCTGTATTTTCTATTTTCCATTTCTCTTCTCTTTTTGTATTTTTTTAAATCATTTTTTCCTCTCTTTTTTTCAACACTCTTCATATTTTGGTTTCCCCCCGCCTAATGATCTTTCAAACATGCGTGCACCATTTTGGCTTTTTTATAATTCCACTTAAAAGCTACCACAACTCTCACCTTACTCTTATAGCGACTTAAGTGCTTTCGGAGGTAAAGGTTAGAAAAGATTTAATTAAGAACAAAATGGGAATCGGCTTATAATGTGGGTGCCAAAGAAAAAACTTATAGGCTCAAATGAACTATATAACAATAATTTTATTTGTGGTGGTATAATAGCTCAATGGACAATCAGAAAAATGCTTGCATCATCTCCTAGACTCACAAAGCTTACTTATTTTGCTTCGACTAACACACAGGGCAAATTCTAAACAAACACAAAATAGCACAAAATGTAATCAAAACCTCACATCCGACAATGCACATGACCCCAGTCGGGACGGTTCCATTCCAACTCTCAAGTTTAGACAAGTAATCACAAATTCGAGAAGCGTTAAGCAATAAAGCAATGAACAATGAGTCAAGTAACTAAGAGAAAGCATCATAGACAAGCTATCCAATCTTTTATGGCATTATATGTTAGGAAGGTAATTCTCATGCTAAGGCCTAACTATGCTAGCATCAAACAGGTCAAAAGGCATATAGGACACTCAAGTTTACTTCCCTCGATTTCCTAAAAATAAAAATAAAAAAAATACCCAGTTCAATTTATATCCCTTGGAAAAGAATCGATGCCAAAAGAAAAACCAAAAGGGCTTATTATCTACCTACGGCTAACTAAAAATAAAAATAAAAATATTTTTTTGAATATATTCATTAGACCTTAATCCCTCAAAAAAGCTATTCAAGAGATCCATCGTCGGAAAAAGTTCAAACTTTTTCTAATTTTTTTAAATTTTGAGATATATTATTTTTTGTGTTTTTTCCGAATTAAACTATTAAACCTAATTATACATTACTACATTACTAATTTTATTAACTAAGAAAATAAAATTAAGAATCTAGAATCTAAAATAAGAAGTTACATTACTACTAGTACTACCATACTACTACTACTCATCTAAGGAAATTTCCCACCCCACACTTAAAAAGTACAGTGTCCCCAATGCACATAAAAAGATATCAAGCATGAGGGTGGAAATAAGGAACTCCCTGGCTAAGTGGATGCATTTGGGTCGTACTCAGATCCCTCTCCGTCGAACTCCTCATCTACTAATTTTCGAGCCTGCCCCGATCTACGAGAGTTCAAACCACCTACGATTTTGTCCACACTGTCTCTCACAATGGCTAATAGCTTATCAACTTTCTCACCAGCCTTGCCCTACCAGGAGATGGTAGAGTAATGCTCTGATCCTCAAAAGAGTGGAGCGGGATACCCCGTGATAATCCCAACAGCTTATTGGCCGACCCCAATAATAAACAATCCTGGTTCAGTTTCTGCTTCTCTACCTCTATCACCCCCACCTTTTGCAAAAGCAGGATCATCATACCATACATGTGATGTTGCAAATTGTCATCTCGTTCTTGTCTAGAAACAATGCTCAACTTTGGACCATTACCTGATGGTATCACCGATATATCTAGCAACTCAGTCGGTGCATGCACAATCTCATCAGCTCCCTCATAAACCGACAACCCCCTCCCCTCATCAACCTTTGTGTCAACAGGTTCTCATGAAAGAACCTCCTGCAGTCATTATAAAATCTGGTAATTGATAGGTTTCTTCGTCATTAGAAAATAGATCAAACAAACCCTCGCTCTTGTGCAACCTGAAGTATGCTCACCCAACATAATACAAGCAAGAACAAAGTTGTTCCACCCTTAGTTGTTTTGTTGAAGCCAATCCGACTCATGTCCTTGTGGGTGTCATTCCGTAGTGAACGAATAGACTTCGTCATCGAGTTCACCCCACATAATGTCTGACGAATGGCTGGGTAATTTGGACTAGCACGAACTTTTGAAAATTTGCGGATCATGGTTTGGAGCCCCCACAAAATCACATAGCCCTCAGGATTCATTCTTTTGAAAATTCCAATTAGCATATAGTTCTTTCACCATGCTCAAATTAGTTGGCATGGGACTTTCTAAAAATGGTGCAGCTTCAACTCCTTTATCTGGTCCAAAATAGTGGGAAAATACTGCTCTAAAGTTGTGGTGTTGATGCCCATCTCCGAGATGTACCGCTCGCGTACGGTACAAAGGAGTGGTAACATCTTTTTGCACCATCTCTATCTACCTGTAGGGATGGATGAGGATCTTTTTGCACCATCTCTATCTACCTGTAGGGATGGATGAGGCACACGAGGCTTGCAGAAGGCTCAACCACTTGCTTGCCTTTCCCTGATTTTCTTGAAGCAACCTCACTGTATTTGCGCTTCTTTGTGGATGGGACGCAGTAGAAGGCTTTGCAGTTGCCTTTTCCTTTCACAAACCTTCACGAGCCATTAGTACCGAAACTTGTGAACAATGAATTCCGCATTAGCTAGAACTTCAAAGATCCTCTATAGACAAAAGGTAGGATTCGGATGACCCCACACTTAAGATTCAAGCAATGCTTCGTGTACTCAAGATTTCCCCTTAGCAACCAACAACGTCCGCATGTAGCATATAACTTGATCATATAAAATACAATGCATCTCTCTGCGCACGGGGCTTTAAAATAATTCTATCATAGCATTCTTGGCCCTGATTCACTACACAAGCAATTATTATACACTATAATTTTATGCAATACCTAAAAAAAAGAATATAGTGCACTACAAGTGCAAATCGGATAGGCACACACATATGACCTTTGTTCACAATAACACTCCCTAATACCCCACACCCACACCTTAGCACCAACAAATAATTCTCGGTTACTCAGAATTCACTAACAATCAAAGACTTTCAAGATTTTTGTCGAACATTTGGACTGCCACTCAAGGTTTTCACACAATGTGGCTCATGTTGTACCCTTCCAAGTTAAAAAGGTGGTGGGACTGATAGTTTTCCATCACGTAGTCAATTACCAACTCAAGCATTGTATGTTAATTCTTGCACAAAAGTCACAAACAAATCATGTATCAACATCAAGTCTAGGGGATTTGGGATATGGGAAATCGACAGTGGGCAGGAGGGGGAGTAGAGAGGTGTCACCAAGTGAATACCAATAAAATCAAAAGAGAAGAGAAGAAGAAACTTATCTATGCAGCACTAGAGAAATGAGTAAGAGAGAAACGACGATCTAGAGAGAGCGAAGAGAGAGAGATAGGCATGAGGGAAAATCGGGGAGAGAGAGAAATCTGGGCGGGGAAGGATTTGGGTTTTAGGGTTTTTTTGGGGGCATTTGTATCTATGATCACTTTTTGTGCCACATTTTAACCTATGCCCGCTTTGCAAAAAAATTGCAAGTCGTACCCATTTTTTCACATAACTTCAGCATACGGGGCTAAAGTAGCAAAGGCAATTATACAAAACTTCAGCATTTTAGTAGTCGGGCCTGAAGTTCAGCTCTAAAGCTGAAGTTTTTGTTCTGTAACTCGCGAACTTCAGTTCTAGAGCTGAAGTTTGCCAGTTATAAAATAAAAACTTTAGCTCTAGAGCTGAAGTTTTATTTTATAAGTTTTTGTTCAGTAACCGGGAAACTTCAGCTCTAAAGCTGAAGTTTGCTAGTTATAAAATAAAAGTTTCAGCTTTAGAGCTGAAGTTTTTGATTAGTAACCCGGAAACTTCAGCTCTAGAGCTGAATTTTTCAAGTTATAAAATAAAAACTTCAGCTCTAGTTTACTAACGGAAACTTCAGCTCTAGAGCTGAAGTTTCCCAGTTATAAAAGGAAGTTGAAGTTTTTCAAAAAGTGGGTACGGATGCAAACAAAAAGACAAAGCGACTACAGGTTAAAAAGGGGCGCCCAAATACGGCGTCCCGTGCAATTTTTACTTTTTTTTTATTATGTGGGCTGTGATTTTAGTTAGAGTGGTGTGGTTGGTTTGGTTGGGTTTTATATGGTAGGGTGTTTTATTATTACGTGGGGAAATGGGTCAGGAAGTGAAGGAGATACGGAGTTGGATCAGGTCGCGGGTAAAGGGAAGGGTACTTACCTGGGCGGCCTTAGCGCTTTGAAATGTGCCTTTCGCTGAAGAGGATATGCTTGTGCTTCTCTATTTCTGCCTTTTGCATTTTGGTTCACGCTAGGTGTGGGCGCTGAACTCTATTTCTACTACTTTTTAGTATTATTTTTTCTAATAACTTAGGCTATGCCATTAATCCCGATCTATTTTCCACCATGTTAAATGACTGTGCCAACACCTACCTGTAATTATGTGACACACACAACTACACAAAATTATTAAAACACTTCTCTAACAAAAAATAAAATCTACTGAAAGCAATAAAAAAAATTGGGTTGCCTCCCAACAAGCGTCTAATTCAATGTCGCGGCACGACGCAGTTACTCACGTTCATGGTTCACTCAACACTTGTGGTTCACTCAAATATAATTGATATAGCTTTTTTCTCGTTCCCCATGCCAAGTTAATGTTTTGACCTTTGCCCAATAAATGTGAACTTTTGTGATCCATTTTCCAGCCCAATTACAACTATTCTTGTAGGATGTACCTCTAGTACACGAAATGGTCCTGACTATCTTGACTTCAACTTGCCCGGATATAATTTCAGTCGTGAATTATACAACAATACCAATTCTCTATGTTTAAAATTGCACTCCACAATACTCTTGTCATGGATCATTTTTGTTCTGTCCTTGTATAACTTTGTGCTCTCAAAAGCATAGTAACGAAACCCATTGAGCTTGTGCAACTCTATGACTTTATTTGTACCTCGCAGCTTCCATATCAAGATTCAATTGTCGCAGTGCCAACAAAGCTCTATGCTCTAACTTCACGGGTAACTGACACGCTTTCTCAAATACCAGTTTATATGGCGACATGCCAATTGGAGTTTTGAAAGCAGTGCGATAAGCCCAGTGTACATCATCTAACTTTCTCGCCCGGTCTATTCTCGTAGCATTCATAATCTTCATCAAAACACTCTTTATTTATCTATTTGATACCTCCACTTGCCCTCTTGTTTGGGGGTGATATGGAGTGGCTACTTTGTGGCGAATGCTATATTTCTCCAACAACTTTATGAAAGATCAATTATAGAAATTAGTTCCTCCATCATTGATTATTGCCCTTGGTGTTCCAAATCATGTGAAGAAGTTCTTTCTCAAAAAACAAATGACTCTCTTTACATCATTTGTAGGGAGTGCTACAACTTTCTCCTATTTTGACACATAGTCCACACTTACAAGTATGTATTTGTTGGTGTATGAGCTGACAAAAGTCCCCATGAAATCGATTCCCCATACATCAAACACTTCCACCTCCTAAATTAAATTCATTGCCATCTCATCTCAACAGGAAATATTTCCAGTTCGTTGGCATTCACCAAAACCCTTTACCCACTAGTGTGTATCCTTGAACAATGTCAGCCAGTAGAAGCCTGAATCTAACACCTTAGAAGCTATCATTACCCCTCAAAATGGCCACCATATAGTGAAGCGTGACTTGCCTGCAATATAGAACACCGATCTATCTTGGGGATGCACTTCCAGATAATATTATCAATACATATCCTAAAAAAAATAAGGCTCATCCCAGTAATACATGCAACAATAACGAATGAACTTTTTCTTTTGCACATATGACAAGTCATAGGGATTAATACCACTCACCAGGTAGTTTGCAATATCCACATACCATGGTGCTACCTTGAGAATTGTCGCTAAGAGTTGTTTACCTGGGAAAGTCTCCATAATCTATTCTATCTCAACCTTCTTTTTGGCTCCCTCAAGCATGGACGTGTGATCAGCCACTCGATCCTCCATTCCCTTTCGATTACAGATTTTCAGGTCCAATTCTTGCAAGGGTAGCACTCACCAAATCAGGCGCGACTTTGACTCCTTCTTATCAATTGAATTCCTGAGAGAAGCATGGTTAGTATAAACAATTACCTTTGATCCTATTAGGTATGACCTGAATTTGTCAAATGTGAACACCACTGCTAGCATCTCATTCTCGATCAATGTGTAGTTTAGTTGGGACCACTCAAGTTTTTACTTGCATAATAGATTAGATGCATGACTTTTTCTTTTCGCTGCCCAAGCAATGCTCCCACATCATAGTCACTTGCATCGTACGTCAACTCAAATGGTTTCTCTCAGTCAGGTGCATACACCAGCATCTTTTTCAGCTCCTCAAAAGCTACCATGTAGTCATTAGATAACACAAAACGGTGATCTTTTTCAAGAAATTAACATAAAGGGTTAGCACTTTTGGAAAAGTCTCTTATAAACCGCCTGTAGAAGATGGCATGACCAAGGATATTTCATATTTCCTTGACGCAAGTGGGTGGTGGAAACTTCTGTATTACATCAACATTAGCATGGTCCAACTCAATACCCTTAGTTGACAGTACGTGTCCTAAGACTATACCTTCTTGTATCATAAAATGGAAATTATTCCAATTTAGAACCAGATTAGTATCCATACATCTCTTCAGCACTCTTTTCAGATTCCTAAGGTAGTCATCGAACAAGTTCCCCACCACTGAGAAATTATCCATGAAAACCTCCATTATGTCTTCTACCATATCTACGAAGATGGCCATCATGCACCTTTGGAATATGGCGGGTGCATTGCATAGGTCGAACGTCATTCTTTGAAAAGCATAGATGGCGTATGGACAGGTGAATGACTTTTTCTCTCAATCCTCTAGGACAATAGAGATATGGTTATACCCTGAGTATCCATCCAGAAGGCAAAAGGGGGATCTCCCCGCCAATCTGTCTAACATCTAATCAATGAACGACATTGGGAAATGGTCTTTTCGGGGGAGGGGGAGGGGGGCTTGTTCAACCTTCTATAATCCTTACAAATTTGTCACCCCGTGACTGTTCTTACTTAGATCAACTTGTTGTTCCCATTTTGCACTACAGTCATTCCACCCTTCTTTGGCATACAATGAACTTGGATGACCCAATTGCTATCAAAGATGGGAAAGATGATTCTTGCATCTAACCACTTGATCACTTCTTTCTTCACCATTTCTTTCATGTTGGTGTTTAGCTTTCTTTGATGTCATCTGGAAGGTTTGTGCCCATCTTCCAGTAGAATCTTATGCATACAAAAGGTTTCGATGATACCCTTTATGTCTACAATGGTCCAACCAATTACAGTCCTGCACTCCTTCAGAACCTACAAAAGTTGTTCTACCTCCACATCAAGCAAACTAGATAAAATAATAACATGTAAGGTTGAGCTAGATTCCAAGAAAGCATACTTGAGGTGAGACGGTAACAGTTTTAGCTCCAACCCTGGTGGCTCTTCAATTGATGGCTTAGCTGGAGGGGTGTTTATTTCTTCCAAGTGAAAAGGATTGAATTTGAGCTCTCTTTTCCAGTATCATTGTCCTTTAAAAACCAAAAAACTCTCTGCCAAGTCCTCACCATCTACCTCTTCTAAGTTCATGAGGCATGTTGCTAGGGGGTCTTTTCCATTTAATGCCTCATCCTCCTCCTCCAAAATCACTTCCACTGCTTCAATAAGAGAGAAATTAACAAATTCACTGGGTCACCACATGGACTTCTACGCATTGAACATTATTTCTTGATCGTTTAGTTTCATCTTTAACTCCCAGTTTCATAATCAATCAGAGCTCTCCCTATGTCCAAGAATGTCCTTCCTAAAGTTATGGGATCTCTTCATCAACCTGGTAGTCCAGAATGACAAAATCTGCCGAAAACATAACATTTTTAACATGCACAAGTACATCATCAAGTATACATGATGGCATCTTCACTGTTCAGTCGGCTAGTTATAGTAACATGGATGTTGGCATTGCCTTTCCAATGCCTAACCTTTTATAGATAAACTATCTTATTAGGTTTATACTCGCCCCCAAATCATATAATTCTTTACCAAAAGCATAGCTACCTATGGTGCACGGAATTGTAAAACTCCTTGGGTTGGACAATTTCTCGGCTATGGATCTTGTCATGACAACACTATAGGTCTGAGTTAGTGTCACAGTTTCTTAGTCTTTCAAATAGAACTTGCGAGACATCAAGTCCTTCATCATTTTTGCATAATTGGGCATCTACCTTAAGGCATCAATTAGTGGGATGTTCACCTAAATCTGCTTCAACATCTCCATGAATTTATTATATTACTCATCTTTCTGATATTTTGACAACCTCTAGGGAGAGGGTGATGGAGATCTCTTCTTTCTTGTGACTTGATTTTTTTAGAAACCCACTAGACGAGGTGCCTAGGGCTAATATATATATAAAGAAAATAGAGCAACATGTTGTCTTAAACAAGTAAGACGATAAGATATGTCTAGTACATAGATCCTATTATTAATCTTGGGGTTGTGAGGTCCAAAATTGATATTACAATTTGATCTAATAAGAATATGAAAAACAATGTCTAAAATACATATAAAAACTAGACTACTACAATCGTAGCCATTTTCTGCATTTGCGCACATTTGTTTGCCATTGCATTTTTTATCAACTTCCCCTTGTTGTAACAGTCATGCACGTAAGGAGTCCAGAATTGTAGCCACAAAACAGTCTGTTTCTCCTTCTTTCTTTTGTATATGAAGCCTTTGATCGTCCAATAAATGAATGGTGTTTTCTAACTCAATGTATCGTGCTTTTGTATGCCATTATTTTTCCAGGTTCATGTTGTGTCTGTCTTTATCATTATCAATCCAATTCCACAACATTAGATTCTCCTCATGGCGTTTAAGATCAAGTAGTATACCTGCAATGTGATACAACACAACCAAATTCCACTCACCTGCTTGTTTTTCGGTGTCACATTCGGTTGCCTTTGAGTGACACAAATTGACAAAACATTTTTTAGATGTTGCTTTGTATCTTTAGTATAAGACTCGGAGAACAGTCCCTTATTCTATCGTAAATGTAGCATGTTGTTTGTGATTTGAAATGACTCTGCTTGTATCTGAGGGACTGCAATTGCGATTACCAGATTTTCAACAATGGGTTATGCCCAATTGTACAAGGCTACTTCTAGCACAAGAGGTGCCACACCTTGATTATACGGGTCATTCTCGTTGTTTCTGTTGTTTTGGATGTCTATAACGCCACTCATGTCTAGTTCGATCCATTCTGTTGAGTTCTTTTATCGTTTGTTTATCTTGTTTGCTCGATTTAGTGCCTTTGAAAACTTTATGAGGGTCCGGTAATGCTTCGTACAATTCACCAGTTCTTGAGGAGTTTTTAGGCATGCATTTGTAACATACAAGACTATAAACATTAGAGTTTCAATATAATGAATTTCAAGTTGAGAAAGCCGACTAAACTAAGAATTCTAGAAATTTTCTAGGCGTAATTAATAACACCGTTAATTCTTTGATAACGGCACCTAAATTTGATTACGCCAAACTATACCTCCTAAGAGGTCTAGCGATCGTTGCACATATAATTCGATTTACAAGTTTGGAGTCGAATCCCATAGGGAATTAACCTATTAATCGTAACCACGAGTTTCATAAGAATTCAAGTAACAAACCTTCAGAAATATTAAATAACGATTTCAGTGTTTACTAACTAACAGAAAATGAATTAAAATGCTATAATTTTTTGACTAACTAAGCAAATATTGTAGACAAGATTGAAAAAGTCTAGAGTTATGATTTGTCCTATTATTGGAATCCTCCCCAATACGTTTTTTTATAAATTTGCCTCAATATTCTCTACTGATCGTGAGTACTTTGGGTGTTGTAATTCTCCTTCGAGCAACTACCATAATTTACTAAATGTATTTTTTCGAAGTACGCTAGCTGACACTAGTTTACCACTCACTATGATCACACCAAGATTTCATTATTCTTAATTCCACCTTTAAACTTTTCGTATTGATTTCTCGTATACATTAGGAGTGATGTTGTTCAACAATCACCGAAATGTGTATCCTTTTTCAACAATACACGCTAAATAGGCATAGTCAATTTGAGAGCTCTTCAATCAACAATAATGGAAACGTAGTTGAACAAGTAGAGAAATCTTAAAGGCAAATTTATATTAAACGCAGTAGAAAGTCATCCTCCAATAGGTTCCATCAAATCCTAGATTGGATAGTTTAGCTACTTATAGTTGTATAAACAATCATCGTAATATTCAAAAGCATTAAACTATAGATTAAGAAAGAACGGAGAGAAAAACTCTTGTGATTCGTTGCTTCCAAGTGTTCTTGTAGCCTTTTGCCTCTCCAATAATGTCTAACCTCTAAAAAGATATGTTTAGAACTCCTTTATACATGTTGGAGGCGTGTAGGGTCGAAACTACCAAGTCCTTGCCGAATTAGGACGAAATACGCCCTAGGCGTCCCACTTTGCGCTTGGCACGAACCTGGACGCCAAACTTTTTTCACTTTTGTGCTCAACTGCACTTGGCGTTTTGGTTGGTACTTGGCGCGAAGTTGGGCAGCAAAGTCTTACTTCCTTCAAATTTTTCTATTTTTACTTCAATTTGCATGCAAGCCTTCCATATCACTTCTAATTGACTCCTATACATATAAATATCATTATTAAGCTCGAGTTACAAATATTCACACCAAAACTAATAAGATCAAGGCATAATACAAGGCAAATTATAAGGAATTACATCTTACGTCAGTCAGCCCAATCTTACAAACAAAAATAACTTATGTTTTTAAACTTTACCCGACATAGCCCATTTTGCAGATAATGCCTAAAAAAGATTTCATCAGTTAATCTAGCGTGGAGAGGAGAACTAGACAACCTCCTTTATCCATTTTTTTTTCTTTCTTCAACTTTGAGATTAAAGATATCAATGACGAAGTCAATCGAGAGGTTGCTGGCAAAGTTAACGATGTCATTGGATAATAAATATGGTGGTGGATAACATCTTTTACCCATTTTTTCCTTCAATTTTTAAGGTAAAGAGGTCGACGATAAAAGTCAATGAAGTCATCGGAGAATGAATCTCCGGTGGTGAATAGCCGTTTTCACCCACGTTATGTTATTTTTGTTCTAACGGAAAAGAATCCATTTAAAATTGAACCATTTTGTGTTTTAGCAAATGATTTGCTCTGGTGTTGTATTCAGATAATTTTCAAGTTATTTAGATGATGTTCCAGTTATTTATCTTCTTTTATAAAATAATTTCATCTCCATCTTCTCTCCTCTTTAATTTTCAGATCTAACTTCCTCTGAAAAACTCTCTTTTTATATTTTGGTACTGAATTAGAGGTGTAATATTGAATATAAGATGTGTTCTGGTATAAATATTGTGTAACCACTATTTATACACACTTATAAATTATTGTATAATTATATATAAATGTGTATATTTATATATAAATGTGTATATATGTTCATAATATCACATAATTATTTATTTCTCAATGTATAAGAATATATATATATACACACATTGTCATTATATAAGAGGGCTCCATGGAAGTTTGACACTTATCTTCTTCTTCTTTCTCTTATTCTTTTGATATACATTATTATATATTCCATATACAAGTTTATACATAGTTATACATCATTATACATATACTGCATATGTATAATCAAATTAATTTTTTAATGTTTTCTTACTTTTCTAGAATAATTCATGTATAAATCTACTTTCCTTGTGATTTCTCCGCCAAATCACAAACTTGCCGCAAGTGTTTTTCAATTTTACCATATATGTTGAATAAGAGAAATTGAAAAAATATAAGCTACTCGGTTCTTTATCTTGTTTACAATTTTTGAGGAAGAATCCTTTGGGAAAGGTTACAAACTTTTCCTGATTAAACTCTGTTGCTGAATAAAAAAGCCAGAAAATATTCTTTTTTCAAATCTTAACCTATTATTTTTGGGCTATAAATTTGTAAAGTTATGACTGGGCTATTATGTTGCGAGTCAGATGTGTAAGTTGTATTTATGTGAAATTATCCCTTCTAATTACGTGCAAAAATATGAATTTTTAGCCAAACATCATGTATCAATAATTTGCAAGTCTAATAACTGAAAATGTTCATTGTATGATAATAATTTACAAGTTTAATAGCTGAAATATGAACATTCAAAACCAAAATTTGAACTTCTCATCGTATGACAATAATTTAGAAGATTGCAGCTGAAACACAAAAAAATGAACTTGAGTCGCCTGAACTTAAGAACAGAATTAAAAACCCGATTAACAAGCTTCCACTTCACGTACTCAAGGTAATTACTACTATCTCAGTAACTCTCTTTGGAAGAAAGAAATTCCGTTCAACTGCAACACAAAATTCTGACTAATTTTCGGACTGTATCTTCAAAAATTATATAGAAAAAATCTCATAAAGAAAATAAATTCCCATCAACAGATAGGTCATTCCCATCCCAGTGGATTTTTCTTGCTCAGTATTATTCAAATTTTTTCCTAATTCTAAGTTAAATAAAAAGAATTTGGGAATTGAGGGTTTCTTCAGGCGTGGTGTAGAGTTTAAAAGTTTGCTAACGCAGGGTTAATTTTCTCCCGATACTATAATGGAAGTTAACGGCTTGTTTGAATGGTTGATACTTATTGTATCGTATCGTATTGTTATTCTAAATGCAATATTTGTTTTTATTGTTAATTAAATTCTATCGTATTATATCGTTAAATCCGTCGTTACGTAACGACGAAAAGTGCCACTTTATGTAACGATCGATTTGATGTGGTCGCATCGTTATCTTATTTTTTTCTCTTATCTCGCCCTTTATAATTAATAAATAATCTTGTTTTATCCTTTTCCATATCTTCTATATAATAATTCTACCTCGTATCATAATTTTTTTTAAATATTGCAAGTTTATTCCTTATATTGCCGGTGCGTGATATAATGAAACGATGGCGAACGATACAGTCTATCCAAACATTATATTTATCAAATAATACAATATAATATAATACAATACATTATTAAACGACATGTAACAACCATCCAATAAGCTGTAAATATAAGATAACGGCTAAAAGAATGGGGTTAACCAATGAGTACAATGAAAATGGATAACCAATGGATAACCAATGGGTCTAACTTTTACATTTGTAGAGTCTCAAATTGGGGGTTTCTCAAGTTAGGGAGACTAAGAATTCTTTCAAAAGTGATCATATACAAGAAGTCATGGATAATATGGGTAACCCATATATGGGTAACCCATATTATCCGCCGGTTAATCCGTTTTTTATCCATATTAAATATAGGTCGGATCGGATCGAATAATTGATCCATTTTTTATTATCCGTTTTCGACTCGAACCATGTCGCACCCGACCGTTTGCCAACTCCTAGGGTGTAACGTTCAACGTCTGTGAAAAAACTGACTACTCCACCAAACTAAGTTTAGAAACAGTTAAAACCACCAAATTTCACCACAGAAATGAATGATGATGTTGATGAATCCTTAATCCAACAATCGATTAAAAAAAACGTATGGCTACTGAGACCAAATCAAAGGTGGTCAAAGGTCAAACCTGACAGTAGCTATCAAAGTGAGTTCGGCCTAAAATTGATTCATTTGTGATCTCTTTCAAGCCACATGAGGGGAAATACACCATTACTGTCTCTAAAACTGAGGTACCTTTAAACAAGATCATATCTTTTATGTTTCTATGTTGTTCAAGATTTCACATTTTTTTTTTCTGGGTGTGTGAGATATCTTGTTTTTCATGTGAATTAATTATTTATCTTGTCGATAAGTTCATTAATTTGTTACTTTTAAAACGCCAATTGAGGTTATTCTATCAAATCATTTCCAAAAAAGCTTCCTTCAAGTGAAAATAGCAGAGCTTTAGTAAGTTTTCTTGACAAGTATGTAGACTGCTTTTGTCCTAAGTCATATGTAACACTATACTTGTATGGGATTTGATATCAATTAGTACAACTGGTTCTAAAGGTATGTCCATTTTACGAGACTTACCAAGGAGGAATTAATACGCATATATTGGATCATGTTCAGCAGTAAGGTGAATGTTAGATTTTTCATGTCTTAGGAAAATGTTTCCCAAGAAATACAGAAGATGCTTGAGATGTTTTCTTCAGTGTTTAGTTTTGATTAAACATTGTTACATTAAGGGGTGTTATGTAAGCCCTTCCCTGTTTTACATCTTTACTTCTATTTTACAAAATTTTCACCATCCTCTCCATCGAGCATGCATAGAAGGTGTTGGTCTAAATGATTTACCAATAGCCATTCTCTGACTAAGGATGTCTATGATTAGGACTCTGGAGAAATCTAGGTCTGCTTGGCATGATCCACTCATGATCCTCAAATCCGTCTCTGTGCCTCAAAGATTTAATATTTTTTTTCAAGTGTATATACAAAACAAAACCTGATGGTGAAACATGCATTTATTAATATCAGAACTAATTTACTTAAAATAAAATACCCCAATCGGCTATTTCCTCATGTTATTAGCTTGATGCTAACAGGTACATATAGATCTATTAGATTTTTCATGTCATAGCTAACAATGTTTCCTAGGGAATAGGGGATGCTCGATATGATTTTTTCAATATAAAGTTTTGATAGTAACATTGTTGTGTCATCGTGTTAAGGTCTCATGTATGAGACATTCTTGTTTTACATCTTTATTTCCATTTTACAAGACTTATTACAACAAGTTACTGATACAGAGATATCTATCTTGTCTAGAAGGAAAAGCGAATGTTAGGTTTTTCATGTCAGGGGAAATGATATCCTGGGAAATTGGGGGTACTTGATGTATTTTCTTCAGTATAAATGTTTGATAACAACTTGGCTGTGCCATTCCATTAAGCTATTTTCATTTGAGCCTTTTGTGTTTTACGTCTTTATTTTCATTTTACAAAGCTTACTCGTGTATATAAGTAAAAGTGGATATTTGACTTTTTATGTCGTAGGAAATAGTGTTTCCTGAGAAATAGGAGATGCTTGATGTATTTCTTCAATATTATGTTTTTAGTACTGTTGCTGTTTGATTGTTAAGGTGTCATTACGTAAGCTTTTAATTATTTTGCAAATTTCTTTTTATTGCACAAAACTCACTTTACTCCTGCTAATAAGAAGATATTGAGCATGCGCTGAACTACTAGTGGATGGTGGATCTTTCCTGTCACAGGAGCGATCAGTGATGTTTCCTACTAAAAGGAGATTGTTGATGTATTTTCTACAAATATTTGGTTTCGATAACAATGTTATTGTATCATTGCATTGAGGTTGCTTTTCTTGCTTACGTTCCTATTTCCATTTCACAAAATTATCTGCTTCTGTTACTAATATGGAGTTATTGGTCATGCATTGAAGTACAACTTGATATTGTATTTTCAAGTCACGGGAATGTTGTTTCCTACGAAATAGGACTGATGCATTTTTGTTGAATAGTTTTGATAGCAACATTGCATTAAGGTATTGATTTGTGAGCCTTACAAACTTAATTCGGAAATATTGATATTGTCTAGAAGTAAAAATGGAAAGACCTTTTTTTTTCTTTTCGTGGATGTTGGTGGCGTTCGGGCCAGCTTGCACGCACCTCAACTATTCCATCGAGTACCTACTGCCTCCCACCAGCACGGTTTCCAGGTAACTCTGCCCACATCTTTTATGTCATATATAGGAAATGATGTTCGCTAGGAAATTTGAGATGCTTGATGTATTTTCTTCAATATAAAGAATTAATAGCAGCATTGCTATATTATTGCAGTAACGTGTCGTTATGTGAGCCTTTCTTGTTTTGCGTCTTCATTGCCCTCTCTTGGAAACTTTGAGAATATGGCATTCATCAACTAAAAAATTGATCTGCTCGATTTCATGTGGTCATCATTTGTCAAATGTTTCCATTCAGAAGAACATCCCAACTTCCAAGTTGCTGGTCCAATCCCTTGAAGGAAGTTCCTTGCAGCCTTTAGTGACACATAGAACATTTGTTTTTATGTTGGGATTTCTAATGTCCCAAAATCCAAGCTGAGTTATAGAATCCATAAATTGATGAAATGATGACATTAACTTAAACATCATAATCATGCTTGCTACTCCACGTGATTCTTCTTGTTTTATTTTATATATCTCAATGCTGAACTTAGTCTTCAGAATACGAGCTTCGCATTACATGAACGTCTTCATCATTTTTATCTCCTCATGGATAAGACTTTGCATGACACATATTTTTTCAAATGGACAGAAACCTGCTAAAAGCTTAAAACAATAAAGTTGGGTGCTAACAGTAGCCTATATTTCTAGGGAAAATCGTCTTTCACAATCCTTAGTCCTTATTGTAAGATCCCATCATGTACATATAAAAACCTTATGGAAGCTTAGGGCCTCCATCTAAAGATCCCTCATGCTTCTACTTCGCTGAAATGTGCAATGTCTGGTGGTCCAAGGGTTGTTCTAACTTACTATGATTTATGGTTGAGGAAGAAAGTTCTCTTTTATGCAGACTATACATGCTTGTTGGTCCTTAAATTGCCCTTAATATGTAGGGTGAGATCCTGTTGTGTAAATTGGGCCTAACATGATCCCCAACTATCATCCAAGCTTGGATGAGAAGTGGATTATGAGAACTTTATTAGGTGCTTCCGGGGAGTTGATTA
This sequence comes from Nicotiana glauca, assembly GCA_026770625.1. NCBI lineage: Eukaryota > Viridiplantae > Streptophyta > Magnoliopsida > Solanales > Solanaceae > Nicotiana > Nicotiana glauca. The sequence continues at coordinate 219,092 of MU668776.1, forward strand.
AACTTTTGCAGTACTGGTACTTGGGTAAGTTAGCAAGCACAACAGGAATTAGCAAGGTCGAAAGACAAAGATGTTACGTATAAGGCAATGGCTTAAGGAAGAGATAACCATCATTATGCTTATCTGCATAAGATATGTTCTACACCACCCTACAAGTGAAGGACAAATTCATCATATGTTTGCTGAGAGAGGTGCTTCAGTATTTATATATGAGTTAGCCTCACATTATGCCTGTCAGATGTCCGGTAATGTTTATAAGTGACTGATCTTTTATTATGTTGTGAAATGAAATTGCATCTTCTGGATTGTGGCATATGCTTACCAAAACATGTGTATTCCCATGTTCTTACTGGCCAAACACATTTCTAGATGACATGTCTCATTTAACACTATGAATTATGAGAGAATAAACAAGTATAGAACAACTTCATTTTCTTTGTGATAGACCTAGTTCATATTTGTCTGCTAAATATAACTTCTGATTGAAACAAATAAAAAAACAGATGCGATAGACGAGATATCCTGTCTACCCTGTCTGTAGAGTATTATTAAGGCATTGCCTCATACAGTTAACTTATTTTATTCTATCATTTGGTCCCCCAATAGAAACAGTTCAGGAGTTGCAATATCCTCACTTTGTCAGACTTGATAACTTTTGCTGATAACATGAGGGGGCGAAGTCATCCCTCGACGTCTTCTTTCATGCAGAACCTTGTTAGGCATTTCAAGTTAGTACTCAAGTCATACTTGACCCCATAGTAATATGCACACACACACATTCTCACTTTCAACAATGAAATTGAGCCCGGAATGCCAACATCTGTCCAGGAAGTTTTTGAAACATGGTGTTCTTCCCTTAAATTCCTGAGTGAAACGATCCCAACCAGGAGAAGTATCGAAGTGAGTTTTGAATTATAGGATGAGAGGAAGTTGAAGATGGTACATGTAAAAAAAAGGTGCTTCTCCATTGCTTTGTCATTCAAGAGTACGGATAGCAATATAACTTAGAGTTATGTGTACAGGTCAAAGGGTGAGGGGTCCCAAAGGGAGTTCTGGGATCAACTTTCATGTTTGTTTTGGGAATGAAGAGTTCTTAGATGTGAGGAGGAAATTTTAATACGATAAGTTATTTGGAAGAAAGGATGGAATTTGACTCTCTAGAGCAATGAAGTGTTCAGAGTTCATTGATAGCTTTTAGCTAGTTGATGACAGGTGCTTTCACGTGGACCAGGATGAAGGAGTCACCGTCCAAATTCAGACTTGCCATATTTCACATTTCAACCACATGGAGAGGTAAGCCCCAGATATCATCCAAATCCCCTGTCATATTTCCTTCAGATCATGTTCTTATTCTCTTGGACTTCAGCAGGATCAGAAAAGCTCAGGAATTGTTCTCGTCAACATTTGAAAACATGTGGCTAAAGGCGAACAATGGAGAGCTCATTGGACAATGGTGGGGGACTCATCATTGTAAATTATTTACATCAGCTTCTTACTGTCGTAGTTCCATGTTCCAACCACATGGTAATTTCATCATCAGCTCTTTTGCTTAGATCTGCTTTCTGTTGGCCACTGGAACCTCTGTATTCTAGAATTTGGATTGCTATACTAACCCGAAAACCACTTCTCTTTCACACGCCCATTGAGCACTTTTTGAGTTGTATTTTCCCATATATTCCTAAACATTGCTTCTAGATTCTGATTGCATATATTTCTCAACCTAGTCACCAATTTCGTTTCTTGTTTTGGTTGCAAACGATCTCAGTGCAGCTGCCCCCTTAATTTGAATGGAGGTATTTTCCCAACGTTCTTGACTTTCTGGCGAAAACAATAGGAAATAGCTGCAATCTCCTAAAAAATACTGCTACTTGGATGCACATCTTTAATGCTGCTCAGAATTCTTACTTCAGAATCTTGCTGCCTTACATATTCCAGAACTATGTCTGCCTATAATTAAGGTAGCCCTGGATCTTGCAAACTGTCGGATAGCTGCCAGTTGGATAAGTTCAGCTGGTACGTTGTAAATGGCAGATATTTAAGATGAAAAGAGTAGTCTAGGTCATTTAGGATAAGAATGTGATGGTTATGGTCAGCTGGTACTCTAACTCATCCCTGGCAAATAATATGAGCAAGTAAAGTGTAAAATGCCAGATATTCAAGTCCATCAATACATGGCATTTAAGTATTAGAAAATGAGTAGCCTAGGTTGCGGCTACACTCAGCTAACACTCGATCTCACTCTTGCTACTGATATTTCTTCTCCCTCACTTTATGTGAACTGACATCCCACTGAACTCTTCAATGCAGTGATCTTGTTATCTTTCACGTTGGCCTCCAGATATTCACAAAGATGCCAACGGGAGTCATCTATCCTGCTTTCCACCAGAATTGGCATTTGAACATTGTCAAACATCTACAACAAGAAAATATAAAATTAAAAAAATAAACAAACTTAAATATGAAAATGTAGTGCTGGTAAGAAATTATAATCAGATCACATTAAACATATATCTTTCTTGATAAAGAGAAATTAAGATGGTTTGAGCATTCTGCTTTTGCTGTAATTATAATGATGTCAATATCTGTGTAATATGCATACATCTGATTTTGGTCTCAGAAAACTGTAATATAAATTTTGTCAGATGTCAAAAATATGAAGCTTAGTTCTCGAATGCTTGATCAAACTATTATACAGAAACCATATGGATGAGGTGTAATGAAACACCTTTAGTGGGATTGTATTACATAGTCTCGGTTCTTATTTGAGTTACAGTTTAGTGAACTTGAGTTTTCTGAAAAGTAACCTCATTCAGTGAATGAGTTTATCATGAACCAGATATTGAAGTTTTAGAACACAATATTAGCTCAAGGATGAGGAATTTTATGATTTTTGCTTCTGATTAATTTTTATTTTTATTTTCGATACATAGATCATGATGCTTAATCTATATATGTCATGCTTGATTTCAGCTATATATTGATTCTTAGCCATGTACTTTTTCACTTTTGGGTTCCCCTAAACTGTACTCCTCTATACATCTTTCCCTGACTCGTATATTGGGAATGATCCAACAATTAATATATTGAATCTACAAGAATGCTGAAATATGTGGACTGAGGCATATACTTGCAGGTTGATGGAACACGGTCTGTTGTCACCTGAGAGAGAAAAGAAGCTACTAGAGAAAAAAAGCTGAGGAAGCAAAACCAAATTCGCACAGGGACCCCTGTCAAGTCTCCGCCACCGCTAATATCGAGCAAACCTGAGAGTTCCAAAGTGATGCAGCAAGAATCAAAGAATGACGATGTAAAATAAAAAACACGATTAAAACTGATAACAAAGACGAAGATGATTTCATACTTAGTCCAACGAGGAGAAAAGGGTAAGAACGAATGCTTATTTCCTTGTGCAGTCATGTTTTGAATCGAAACTGTGCTGTCTTGAAAACTTCAAAAGGGATTTGATGGAGTGCATTCTTTTATTCTTGATTCATGGAAATGAATAAGTGAATTATAGTTGAAATAAACTACAGTTTAATGTTATATAGTAAAATGTTTCACGTGACTTGTTATAGTTGCACATAAACCACAGTTTACTGTTATATAGCACGATGTTTCATGTAACTTGTTTAGTTTGTCTTATGTTGTTCAATTTTAAGTTACAAATAGACACATCTCAGAGTTCATTACAAATTTCTGACAAGCGATCAGTTTCCAACCGAATAAGTGAGTAAAGAAAGATTAAAAATCATTGTTTTTCTTCTTCCACTTCTTACAATGTGATATAGTGGCCATCAGGTCAAGGTCAAGTATAGTAACAGTTTATAATTATCTTACCATTTCTTCTGAGAGACCTTCCCAGCGATCTTGATATTATTCCCCGAGTAATTATCAAAATTGTCTGATTAAGTCAGATGGTCTGCGTAGTTGATTTTTTATTTGTTTCAGACGTTCAGTCATTTCATGGATGAGCAAGCTAAGGCTGCTGCACATAAATATTACGCTTACATGTAAAGCTTACTGTTCATAGTAGTCCTTGCATGTCTTTAATATTCAATGGCCTGGATAGCTGCTGCTGCATTCAGATAAAAGGAACATGGATTTATGATGCAAATGAGAACATATACCATACGATTCATCAACATGAAGTTAAGTTTGATCTTTGACATTGTCTTATTCATGCGATGACATGACCCATGTTACTTGTTCCTGACATATAACATTTTGTACCTTTGATCATTGGATTCCCCAATGAAGATGGTGAAGGGGTAAGAAGCTCTGACCATTATGTGTTTTATTGCAAGCATTGAAATTTTATTTCAGGAGACTGAAAAAAATTAACTCCATTGCACGGTAAGCATTTAATGTGTAGGAGACTAAAACCAATCCCAATCCCAATCCCAATCCCATTCTTGATTTGGTGAACTTAGAAATAAACTATCACTTCTTGACATTTCGTAATTTTCACTACCTGCATCCTGCTGTTTTGCAAGTTAAATAAAGCCAAAAACATGAACTGTTGATGGTGGTGTTGGGCTAAATCAGCCCAAAGATATTCTTAACATAATGTAATATTGTCGCTTTGGGCCAACCCGCATGTTTTTTTTCCAAAAGAGCTTACACCGTTAAGAGATCCCTACACCCCATCTAACTACTTTGGGTTGGGGTAGGCCCTGGGGAGAAGTTATAGACACCTTTCCATACTTTGTATCTGGAGTATTTCATTTCATTTCTTCTGCAGTATTGAGCTTTATAAAAAGTATTTTCACTCTTGCTGCCGTCGGGATAAATCTGACCCCTTCCCCTTAGGATATTTTAAGAAGTGAATACCTTCTTAGTAGCAGGGTCCACGGAAACTTTTGAGCTATCAATGTGAGACTTTGTTCGTACAGTTGGTAGAAGAGATTTCTGCCGCATCAGAAGGTAGAAAGGTTGAGAGTGTCAATTGTTGACAAAAGCGATAGCTAGTGATTCATGGTTCTTGTGACAGCATATTCTCATTGTCTCAAAGTCCAAAGTAATTTCTTAAGTCAATTGTAATGTCCTTGATTATTGGTGACCACTACTTAGACTGAACAAAGTTAAAAGTATTCATTGGATTATTATCTGGTAAAACATCAATGTCTATATGGTACGGTTGATGGAGATGTTGCAGACATATAAGAGGTTACAGTCAAATTTAGGGATTAATTTACTGCTCTTTTATGTGAGTTGTCCCTGTCTTCTTCACTCTTCTTGTAAGCCTTTTTATGGCTCTTTTGTTCTCTAATGGCCTTCTTATCAAAAGTATTTTCGGTCCTTCACTGGATAATTAATGAATGCAGGTACTATGAGCCTTTGACCTTCTTCTGCTTTAGATATCTTTTTCATACTCTTTCTTTTTTCTTTTTTATAACAGTTGTGTCAGGATGATCTTGCACGTACTTCGACCATTTATTAGGTATTTGGTACACTCCATGAGCATATGCATAGGATAACTTTATCCATCAAGGCTCAAGCGAGTAGGAATAAATCACCTAATATTTTTTCTTGTGTTGAATTTGAACCTTGGTCTTTCATGGTTTACACCCAATTTATTGTCCATTCTTTGGGTTATTCATTCTCTTTTTTTTGACAGGCATGAATATTAAAATAAGATTGTTGATGTTAACTCTAGAATGTGTTAAGTAATATACTTTGATTAATGTAATATGAAATTAAAGAGGATAATAGTAAAAGTAAGTTGTATAGAACTCCTAAAAAAATTTGAATTTCTATAAAGATTCTTATAGTGACAGCACTTGAGGATTACACATAAGGGAAAATGACTGATGGAGTATCTTTTATTAGATCTTATACTGCTTTTAGGACTTATCCGGTCCAATTATTGATTTCAAAAGTGTCTTATCATTAGTTTAGGGATTCTCACCAAAATTTAAAGGAAAAAGGGTATTATGGACTAAAGCTTGATGACGTGATTCTTTGAGTTAACAAAGAACTAATCGATCAGGATTAAAATCTTTAAACGAAAAACATGGTTTATGTGCGGATTTTAGGAAACAATGTATCTCAATTTGTAGGACTCGGAATCCAATGATTCAAAAACGAGGTGAAAGATGACGATTTGAACTATAAGAAAGATTATTTACTCGTTCAAAACAAGTAAATAACGATGCAACACTAGTTCAATGAAAGTTATGAATCTATGATTTCAAAATAACGAATTTAGATCAAGAAACGTGTTCTTGAATGATCAAGAACTATAAGATTCCTAAAGTCACCACTTGGAATCAATTAACGTGATAAAGAAACATCACATGCAATTGAAAACAAATAAAGACTGTCACGACCCAAACTGGAGGACCATGACTAGCACCCGACCATACTTGCCGAGCATCAACGTACATTTTATCTAACCTTCTTTATTATCTTTTAGGGCTGATGAGAGCAATATAGATGGTAGACATGGATCATGGAGAACCAACAATAAAATATGATGGCATGAACATACATAACATGGGATGACCAGACAATCAAGAACTATATATAAGGTACGAACTACGACGCTACCATGAAAGACTATACAACAAAAACTAGCCGACACGGCATACCAAACTATACATGAGTCGACACTTGTCTATGAGCCTCTAAAGGAACATAAGTGCTGCAACATAGCCGGAACAGGGCCCCGACATACCCATAATGTCTATAACAAAAATGCATACCAAGACCAAGGCAAGTCCGGAGAAGGGATCTCGCCAATCACCGCTGATCAATAAAAGTCTGCGGGTCCTCCTTCAGATCTGATCCGGTAAACACTGGAGGGTCTAGATTAATAAAATCATGAACTCTCATACTAACTGGTTTATCAGCAGCACCGGTATTCTGCCTCTGAGCCTGAGCAGCTACCAAGCTAGTCAATAACTGCAAAGCACTCCGCATATCCTGGTCTGTAGTGCCAGACGGAGGAACTGGAAGTGCGGGGTACCTCCTAATATCCTCTGGAAGAGACGGAGTAGATGAGGTATGAGACGGCATCTCACTCTGAGCCTCACTTTGGCCTGCTTTGGCTTGGGGAACCTGACTGGTACCCTCTCCCGCAGCTGTATCAAGCCGTCTACTAATTGTTTGCTTCCTAGTCGAAGGCATCACTGAAAGAAAACAAGGTGAATATTAGAGACGAACACTTACGACTCAACTCTACGCACGATCTAGATTCAGGAAGAAAGAAACAACCCTAGATGTCATGTAGCCTCCTGATTATAAATGAGGCGCGCTACACATCCATAATCAAGACTCTACTAGACATGGCTCATAGACAATCCCTAGGACAGACTTGCTCTGATACCAAGTTTGCCACGACCCAAACTGGAGGACCATGACTAGCACCCGACCATACTTGCCGAGCACTGACGTACATTTTATCTAACCTTTTTTATTATCTTTTAGGGCTGACGAGAGCAATATAAATGGTAGACATGGATCATAGACAACCAACAATAAAATATGATGGCATGAAAATACATAACATGGGATAACCAGACAATCAAGAACTATATATAAGGTACGAGCTACCACGCTACCATGAAAGACTATACAACGAAAACCAGCCGGCAAGGTATACCAAACTATACATGAGTCGACACCTGTCTATGAGCCTCTAAAGGAACATAAGTGCTGCAACATAGCCGGAACAGGGCCCCAACATACCCATAATGTCTATAACAAAAATGCATACCAAGACCAAGGCAAGTTCGGAGAAGGGATCTCGCCAATCACCGCTGAACTGGATAGCCTACTTTGGTGGGGAAGCTGCACCTGCCTGTCTATCAGGACCCGCAGCACGACATGCAGTGTCCACAAATAAAAGGACGTCAGTACGAATAAAGTACTGAGTATGTAAGGCAGGGAACCATAAACACGAATAGTAATGTAAGCAGGGATAGAGAATATACAACCTCTAACATCTGAGTACCTCTGAGGGCTACTGACATGAAATGCATGATACATATGTGTAAATACATAAACTTTTAAAACATACTTCTCTGTGGGCATCATCATCATATCGTACCCGGCCGTAATAGGCTCAGTAAAAAAAAGGTACCCGGCCATCATAAGGCTCGGTAGAATCGTACCCGGCCACGTGGAGCTCGGTAAAATCTAACTAATTAGTGGTTGCACAATAGGTGCCATACCCGTTCGATTATAGCGCGACTCGATAGAGTAAAATAGATACATATATATAATGCATGCTCGACTCATGTAACCACTTTCTAAACCTTTCGGAGTGACGTAAGGTCGGTATCCTCTGTACACGTTATTAGGACTAATTCTTCACTATGAACTTTATAAGAATCAGGAAGTACCAAAAACACTGATAACATAAGAATAAGATAAGCAACATCAACATTAATTGTTCCATAAGAGGGGAAACAATGCAAGTACTGCTAGCTTCTATGAGTAGAGTATCTTTGGAAGCTTGTTCATTACATTATGTACAATAGGAGTCGTGCAAAAGAAGGAAAGGAATAGCCTCACATACCTTGTATATACTTCCCCAATCTCAAGCTATGCAATTGTCACAACTCCTTAGTCTACAATAAGAGAAA
>MU668776.1:227791-238833 GCA_026770625.1 Nicotiana glauca
TATTATGTATCGACCACAACCTATTTTACGATGAAACGGACAGCACCTCCCCTATATATATGACTTCACACCATTCAAAACAATCACCAAACAGCCTAAACAACATCAATAATAAACATATTGAGCCTCCCAAAATAGTCCACGCACAACCTAATCACTTCATACATACGACGACCACCGTAGTCGTGTCAAACGACCCAAAAATATTACGAATAACTATCAGCCAACAACCCTACATATATATGGTGTTTCTCCACACCCTTCCACCTCCAAAACTCCACAAAACAGTAAGAAAACACGTAGCCCAATAGCAACACAAAACAGTCCACAAAATAGTCCGCTACAAGTGAATAACTCAAACTCACGGCTTCAGATCACCGTCTCGTGAGTTCTTACATGTATAGAACGAATTACTATGAATTCACAGTGGAGAAAAATGTATGAAAGATGGCAGTAACTTTCCTTAATTTTTGGATAACTCAGCCCTTCCTTTGGTTCTTCAAACTCTAGGTTTTACCTTCAAATAGAACTTGAAAGAGAGGGAAAATCGATTAGGGTTTGTGTGGGATTTTTAGGGAGGAGTTGCAGGGATTAACTTTTGTTTTGAGGGTCTGAAATATGGGTGAAATAACTGAGTTAATAACCCCTTAAAACTCATCTCTTGGCCGACTTAGGTCTTTTAATTTCGTCCTATCATTTTGGCAAGTAGGTGATGCACCTACTTGTCATCTACCAATCTGCGCAGGCTTGCGAAAATATGAATATCTCTATACTCCGAGATCGTATTGATAAATGGTTTAATGCGTTGGAAACTAGACTCATAGATATTTAATTTTGTGGGTCGATCACCCCGTAATTCCTTGTAAATTGGGAGAAAAGCTTAGAAACATTTGACCTAATGTTTAAGTAAAATTATGAACCTAAGTTGCGACAACTTTTGTCGACTTTTGTTTCATAACTCGTTTGACTTCAAGACTTATGATACGGATATTATATGATTCAAATACCTTAATACATGACCTCTTGATTGTATTAATCACATCTATAATTACCTGAAAATACGAGTTACAACATCCTTGATTCGTTTAACTTCTAATACTTGTTAATCACCCTTATACACCCTTGAATCACATAAGACTAATAGGATTAACTTCTTATCATCTCAAAGATAATTCCTTCTTGGATTTATGTTAACTAATATATGGCATGAACTAACACATGTGGATATGGGTTGTAATAACCACCTTGCTTGGAACCAAAAACAAGGATAAAGAAGACAAAATAGAGAAAAACACTCTATTGTAAAACTAGGGCAAGCCTAAAAAAATGTGAATTATACTCTACAAAGTCATGAGAACCCTTTATATAGGCCTAGGGTCTCTTCTTTGATGACTACAATCCCTATTCTAATAAGAAAACAAAATAACTAAAGACAACAAAAGTAAAATTCTTATTCTACAAGGAAAAGAAACTAGAATCCTACTAAAAGGAAAATCCTTATTCTAAAAAGAATAAAATAAATCCTATTTTAAGAAGGAAAGAATCTTGGCTTCTTGAAATCAATATTGAGCTTCTTGGACTTCTTGTTCTTCTTGAAATTAAGTCTATCTATTTGGACTTGAGCTCTAAAACATAATCTTGGCCAAATTTAATAAAAATTAACATAGATTCTTCTTTTACATCACTTGAGGTAGTAGCAAACTAGCAACTTACATTTGGGTCATCTCGTATAATCAAAGTAGAAGCATATAAGTATTTCCTGTTGTAATATGGTATCCATAGTGAATGTTAACTTATCACTAATGCTACATCAAGCTCGGTTATGAGCTACATCTCTTCTACCGTTGAGGTCGAGGGCAGTGGTGGAATCAGGATTTTCACTAAGGGGTATCAAAATATAAGAATTTAAATACACTGTAAAATTAAGGGGAGTTATTATATACTAGAAAATATATAAATATTTTTATCTAGTAGTACAGTGTAATTTTCCGGCAAAGTGATATATCAACATCCCATAGTTGAATGTGGATCCGCCACTGGTCGATGGTAGTACCGTAGTATCCCTTTCTTCTTTCCTCTCCTCCCCCTATGTAGTAAATAAAAACTTTTAAAAAAATCATGACCCATAAAGCTTATGAATGAACGGCTCTTACATGATTAATTTTTTAGTTATTTTCTTTTATTAACTCATCGTTAGATAAACCATGCAACAAGAATCATACATGTGTTATATATGTATGGGATCAAATTTGGTCAACCACGTCTCAGCAGTAACACGATCCACCGTCAGGCACCTTCGTGACGGTATAGGGGAGAGGGGGCGACCTAGAGTGGAAGGGAGAGATGCCCCCACATCATCGTCGGCTTCACTATAGGACCCATTTCTTCCCTTGTCGTTCCCTTGATATAAAAGAGGATCCTCTATTATATAAGGGGGATCCAGGCCTTGTAAGAAGGTCAATTGTTCTTTTGGACAAGAAATAAAATTCTCTCTCTCTCTATTCTATATCTCTCTACTGTTTATCTCTTCTACTATTGCAATTCCATTTTTACTGAAACTATTCTAGAGTTTATTATTTTCGACTAAGATTTACCCCTTCATCTTTATTGAATGATTTGCTTACAAAGAGTTTAATATCTTTTGAGTCAAACAATCTGGCGCCGTCTGTGGGGATTTTCATAGTCGAAATCATAGTTCTCATCTACGATATCAAAAGCAACGATCATTATTCTTCACACCCTATAAGAACCAATACTGACGGAAAAAGAAGCAAGGTAGAAATGATAGCAGATGTCTCAAACAACCTCTTAGGCTCCCTCGATATAGGGAAGATATCGAGAATATAACACCAAGTAGTACACCGGAGGGAGAGATCTCACCCTCTCCACACAGGGATCTAACAGTCTTGTGTGAGAGAGGAGCTTCCATGTCCACGACAAGATAAACGCCACCAGCAATCAAAAAGCTTCTAGAGGAATGGTTGACGAGCGCCCTAAACAACATGCCCGAGAAACCCCTCAGGGAAATGCCGAAGATTCGTCAACGGCGGAGATTGCAGCCATCACAGGCGAGCCAGATCCTGCACGAACGAGCAACACCCGCACTGTCATCAATGCAAGTGGTGATGCACTCGCAACCATCCTAAAGAAAATGGAAGAAATGGAAAATGAGAACAAAATACTTCGTGTTCAGATGAAAGAGCACCAGGAAAGGGTCGACAGAATACCTAGCGCCCCCAAGCTACTACCGAAGCGCGATGTCGGAAGGTTCGTCGAACAACCGTACAGTAAGGAGGTTGCTCCTTACCCCATCCCTAAAACCTTCAAAATGCCGCCATACTTCAAAATATACGATGGAACCGTGGATCCAGAAGATCATCTAATCCATTATGTCACCGTGGTGAAGGGCAATAACCTGTCAAAAGAACAAGTGCCATCCGTACTGTTGAAAGAGTTCGGTGAAACTCTGACAGGAGGAGCATTAACATGGTATTCATAGTTACCAGCACAGTCGATATCAACGTTCGAAGATATGGCAGACAAATTTGCCACCGCTCACGTAGGAGCAAAGAAGCCTGAAGCTAGGATCAACAACATCTTCGCCATCTGGAAAATAGCGGGTGAGGGACTTCGAGACTTCTTGGCAAGAATAAACAGGGTAAGAACGGGACTGCCAAATATGTCAGAAGGAATGGCAGTTGCAACCTTCCAAAATGGGCTGAACAGGAGCGGATCGAAAACAACCAAGAAATTCCTCAGCAGACTCATGAATTACCCTCCACCACATGGGAAGAGATCCATAAGGCCTATTACGCCGAAGTAAGGGCAGATGAAGACGATCTTAACGGTCCAACTCAGCGGCTAACGTCAATCCAAGCTGAAGCAAGAAAAGATCGACGTAACGACGGAAGAAGGGACCAGCCCTCACATTTTAATCGAGAAAGGCACTAGCCTAACATCAGAACCTCCAACCCACCCCCTCCCAGACATGCGGACGCCATGCTACGACACACGGCACCCCTTCGGAATGAAAGAGGTATGCCTCCACTATTATCTGCTCATAACTTTTGTGTTTCCCCTTCAGAAATAGTGTACGCACTGGAAAAGCTGGGCAGGAAGGTGCAATGGCTGCCAAAAATGAAACCAGACCCAAGCGCAAGAAGGTCAAATGTCCTCTGCGAATTCCACCCGGAAAGAGGACACAAAACCGAAGATTGCATAGGCCTGCGGCAAGAGGTGGTCAAAATGCTAAACTAGGGGTACCTAAAGGAACTTCTTAATGAGAGGACGAGATCCCTCTCAAGGACCTCCAAAACCGTCGTCAGGGGTACAAACCATACAGATGATTATCGGCGGCGACGACAAGTCAGTGATCAAACAATTAAAGTTCACCACCTCGCACAAACTCAAATGCACGGTCGCCCATGAACGGTATGATGACTTCGAAGACAGTATCATCTTCGAAAAGTCAGATGTCAACGGTTTGTCTTTCCCTCACTATAATGCTTTAGTTATAACTTTACGCATCGCTAATACAAATGTTAAAAGAATCATGATAGACAACGAAAATGGCGCATGTACTATCCACCCGAGAGTCCTCATGCAAATGAGGCTCGCGAACAAAATAATATCGTGTTGCATAACACTAACAGGTTTTAACAATGCAGTAGAGTGGACATTTGGGGAAATAATGCTACCTGTCTTGGCGGGAGGGGTCACGCTGGAAACTACATTCCACGTCATGATCATGAAATGGCCTATAACGCAATCATAGGATGCCCTTGGATACATGCCATGTGAGCCGTCCCATCAAGCTTTTACCAAGTGCTCAAATTCCCAAACTCGTGGGGAGTATTCAGTATTCGAGGCAAACCATGTACTGCCAAAGAAGGCTATCGAATCGCCCAGGATTGCACGCACACCAAACAACTGAAAGGAGCGAGCGCGGAGGCATAGCAATTAGCCATGAAATGGACTAAGCCCGACCCACCAACAAAGGTCATCAGAGACCCAGACGTCGTAGAGGCCTATAAAACAACTATAGAAAACCTCGACCCGGTCCAGCTGGACGATGCCGATAGTATAAAAAAGGCTTACATCGGGCACAACCTTCCAAAACCAGGTAAGTGCCATGAGTTTCTAACTAACAACGCCGATTTGTTTGCCTTTTCCCATTCAGATATATTGGGCATTCCAAGGGATATTGCCATTAATAGGTTGAATGTCGACCTGCTCTATCCTCCAGTACGACAGGCAAGGAGAAAATTCAATGCCGCCATCAACGAAGTGGTCAGTGAAGAGGTAGACAAATTACTTACCAATGGTTCCATCAAAGAATCGAAGTATCCCCAATGGGTCGCCAATGTAGTCATGGTCAAAAAGAAGAACAGGAAGTGGCAAATGTATGTGGACTTCACCGACCTGAACAAGGCATGCCCAAAAGACTCCTTCCCATTACCCCATATCGACCAGCTGATCGATGCAACGGCAGGGCACGAACTGCTGAGTTTCTTGGACGCTTACTCCAGGTACAACCAAATCCTGATGGACGAAGAGGATCAGGAAAAGACAACCTTCATCACCTATCAAGGCACTTATTGCTATAAGGTAATGCCGTTCGGACTCAAGAACGTGGGAGCCACTTACCAGGGATTGGTCACCAAAATGTTCAAGGAACAGCTCGACAAAACGATGGAGGTCTACATTGATGATATGCTGGTAAAGTCGGCAAAGAAAGAGGACCACATTGACCATTTGAAGGACGACTTTGACATATTAAGGAATTACGGGATTAAGTTAAATCCAAAAAATGTGCTTTCGGCGTGGCCTCGAGAAAATTCCTAGGCTTTCTCGTATCACAACAAGGAATCGAAGTCAACCCAGATCAAATCAGAGCCATCGATTCAATACCTGAAGCACTGACCAGCAAGAAACAGGTGTAGAAGTTGACAGGGCGAATAGCCGCCTTATAGAGGTTCATTTCACGATCCTCGGACAGATGTCACAAATGTTTCAACGTACTAAGGAAGGATCATGGGCTGCAATGGAACGAAGAATGCATCGACGCCCTGAAAAAACTAAAAGCATATCTGTCCTCACCGCCATTGCTCATCAAAGCTGACCCAGGCAAATGTTTGCTCGTGTACTTAGCCGTATCTGAGGTACCCGTCAGCGGAGTCCTGGTTTGCAAAAACAAAGGTACGCAATCCCCTATCTATTATATTTGCAAGACCCTAATAGATGCCGAGACAAGGTACCCTCATCTCGAAAAACTCTCTCTAGCACTAGTCACAGCTTCACGCAAGCTTAGACCATACTTTCAGTGTCATCCCATAAAAGTAATAACGACCTTCCCCCTAAGGGGCATTCTACATAAACCTGAACTCTCAGGCAGACTTGCCAAATGGGTGATTGAGCTCAGCGAGCACGACATAAACTATCACCCACGAACCGTGATTAAGTTGCAGGTGCTCGCCGATTTCGTTGCTGATTTTAGCACAGAAATATTGCTAGAGGCAGAGCAAGAAGCGCTTCGTGCCTCCGTACGTACCGACCTTTGGACTCTCTATACCAATGGCGCTTCGAATGCCTCGAGATCGAGACTGGGACTCATCCTTGAAGTCCCTACAGGCGAAGTAATTCGCCAGTCCATACGATGCCCCGAGATGACTAACAATGAGGCCGAGTATGAGACTGTGATTGTAGGTCTAAAGTTAGCCATCAAATATGGTGCACAACGGCTCGTCCTCCATTGAGACTCTCAACTCGTTGTAAATCAGGTCACCGAAACTTTCCAAATCAAAGAGCAAAGAATGCAGAAGTATTAATCGGAGATCCATAAATTGATACCCAAGTTCGACGAGTGCCGCTTTGATCAGATCCCTAGGGCGCAAAACATCGAAGCAGACGGCCTCACCAAATTAGTTGCGTCCACCAGGAATATCGACAAGGGAAATGTGGTCACCTTCCTACATTCTGCAATATACCGCGTCGAGGTATTCTCTCTACATTTAACTTGGGACTGACGTAACCGCCTTATATCCTATTTACAAGACGAGACACTCCCGCATGACCAAAAAGAAGCCAGGAAACTCCGAGCGCAGGCCGCTCGATATAGAATGGTAAATCACGACCTCCATAAGAGAACATTTGGTGGTCCCCTAGCCAAATGTTTGGGTCCGCACCAAATAAGGAAAGTATTAGAGGAAGTACACGAGGGTCACTGCGGAGCCCATACAGGGAACCGTGCCTTCGTCCGATGCCTCATCCGTGCCGGATACTATTGGCCCACTATGAAAAAAGAAGCAGCAGACTATGCCCGGAGATGCGAGCAGTGCCAAAAATACGCCTCTATGATACATCAAGCGGGGGAACTCCTCCATTTCGTCACCTCATCGTGGCCTTTCATAAAATGGGGAATGGACATAGTCGGTCCCCTTCCGTCAGGAGGAGGAAAGGTACGTTTCCTTTTGGTTTTAACTGATTATTTCTCTAAGTGGGTGGAAGCAGGTGCGTACGCACAAATACGTGAACAGGAGGTCATCGCCTTCGTATGGAAGAATATTATATGCCATTTCGGCATCCCCAAAAAAATTAGTTGCGATAACGGACCCCAATTTGTTGGGAAGAAAACAACTGAGTTCTTCAAAAAACGGCATATCAAGCGGATACTCTCCACACCATATCACCCTGCTGCCAATGGCCAAGCCGAGTCCTCCAAAAAAGTGGTATTGAACATATTAAAGAAGAAGCTCGAAGAAGCCAAGGGGCTATGGCCCGAATTATTACCTGAAGTATTATGGGCATATCGAACTACATCAAAGTCCAACACGGGAGAAACGCCATACTCACTAGTCTACGGGACCGACGCAGTCATACCCATTGAAGTTGGGGAGCCCAGCCTGAGATACTCCCATATAAGCGGAGCGGTTAACGATGGGAGTAGGTTATAAGACTTAGATGAGGTCAAAGAATGAAGAGATATGGGCCATATAAGAATGATAGCCCAAAAGCAACAAGTGGAGAGATATTACAACAAGAAAGCAAAGGTAAGATCACTCAAAGTTGGCGACAACGTCCTCAAAGCCAAAACATTGGCATCAAAAAACCCAAACGAGGGAAAGTTGGGAACCAACTGGAACGGACCATATAAAATCATAGCGATGGCAAACAAGGGAGCATTCCAACTAGAAACAATGGAACGAAAACTACTCCAAAACAATTCGAATGTCGCCCATCTCAAGTATATCCACTTCTGAAAGGTGTCACCTCAGCCGTACTCTTTTTCCCTTACCTGAGTTTTGTCCCAATCAGGTTTTCTCAAGGAGGTTTTTAACGAGGCGGCAACAGAGGACATCCTATGGTCAAATCTCTGTTCATCACCCGGGCCCATTGGCACGACCTCTAGGCCAAAGTGATGAAGGGACTACACCATGCAACCTCCATTATACGAATAAAATTCCATTGTATAAATAGAAATCTCCATTGTATGAACAAGATTCTCCATTTGAATGAATATCTCCATCATGAGAAACGCAATTAGTTTGCACATAACAGATACTACTTCGACCATGATTGAAGCAACATCCTAACGGCTAAGGCCATCGACATCAGTTCGACCTCGCTCGAACCTCGACGGATACTATCGAAGCAATATTCTAACGTCTAAGGCCATCGACATCAGTTTGACCTCGCTCGAACCTCAACGGTACTACTTCAATCACGATCGAACCAACATCCTAACGGCTAAGGCCATCGACATTCTTTCGACCTCGCTCGAACCTCTACGGATACTACTTCGACCACGATCGAAGCAACATCCTAACGGCTAAGGCCGTCGACATCAAGTTCGACCTCTCTCGAACCTTGACCGATACTACTTCGATCACGATCGAAGAAACATTCTAACGGCTAAGGCCATCAATATCAGTTCGTCCTCGCTCAAACCTCAACAGATACTACTTCGATCACGATCGAAGAAACATCCTAATGGCTAAGGCCATCGACATCAGTTCGACCTTGCTCGAACCTCGACAGATACTATTTAGATCACGATCGAAGCAACATCCTAACAGCTAAGGCCGTCGACATCAAGTCCGACCTTGCTCGAAACTCAACGGATACTAGTTCGCCATGATCGAAGCAACATCCTAACGGCTAAGGCTATCGACATCAGTTCGACCTCGTTCGAACCTCCACGGATACTACTTCGACCACGATCGAAGAAACATCCTAACGGCTAAGGCCGTCAACATCAAGTTCAACCTCGTTCGAACCTCGACAGATACTACTTCGACCATAATCAAAGCAACATCCTAACGGCTAAGGCCGTCGACATCAAGTTTGACCTCGCTCGAACTTCGACGGATACTACTTCGATCACGATCGAAGCAACATCTTAACGGCTAAGGCTATCGACATCAGTTCGACCTCGCTCAAACCACGATGGAATGCGGTTGTAACAATAATCAACACATCCTTACGAAGACTAAACTGTCGCTTCAAACTAAAGGGACAACAACGAACAAACAAAATGGCAAAAATAACTTATAATACAACACAATGTTATTTATATTCACCACGCAGGAGGGCCCCAATACAAAAAACTTTAGAAGTGAAATAACCAAACTGAAACTAGTCGTCAGGCACTGCAGGGTAAGAATCTTCATACCATGAGTCCGAATCGAGACGGTCCACGTCGTCAGGGGAAACACCCTCCGCATCAGAAGTGTTAGGCTTATATCCACATGACTCACAAGCCGTACAAACTTCGGCATGCACTCTCTGAACTTTCGCCTCTGTCGAACGGCCCTCGATGTGGAATGCTCTATACACATCGAGTGTCACGACCCCAATACCGGTCGTGATGGCGCCTAACACAATTGCTAGGCAAGCCCGACCATTTACACTCTCAACCCGAGCATGAAGCTCAAAACTAGTTATTTGAATATCATTAATTAAGAATAACGCTAAAAGTTTTAATTGATATATATATAGAAACCAAACTGAATATCAGGATAACACCGAATACACTCCCAAAGACCTGGGGGTCATGAGTCTAGAGCCTCTAACAATACAATGTGACAAGACTCCAAATAATACAATGTCTCAAAAATGCAGAAAGATAATAAAAGGGATAAGGGAGGAGTCGGGTCCTGCGGACGTCAGGCAGCTATCTCGACAACTCCCGAGGTACCTGGATCTACACACATGGTGCAGGGAGTAAAGTGAATACTTCCAACTCAGTGGTAATAAGTGTAAATAATAACTGAGCGGTAAGAAATCTCGTAAGAACACTCCATCATGCTATATAGTACAGTACATCCTTTTAATTCCTTGAAATTCCATGAAAATTCCTTTATAAAACATCTAGCTCAGTTTAAAATCTCTTTTAAAAATATTCTTTTTCAACAGTAGGCATATGAATGCAATATCAGCTAGTGCAAGTCCGCACACAAGTCAGCCCCTCGGGCATAGCACTCTGTCAACAAATAACACCAGGGTATCTGGTACACGGTGTAAGAAATAGCATGGATGCCAATGATATGAGAGTGCTAAATGTCATGCCACGTAGTTCAAACAGGAATCAATGCGTGAATGTAATGCAATGCATATGACCGCTGCGGTGTACAGCCCGATCCATTTGGGTATCCGCGCTCACTGCGGGGGTTCAGACTCTAGAGGGGCTCCTACAGCCCAAGCGCAATATCAATATCACACCGCTGCGGCGTGCAGCCCGATCCATCATCAGTTCAGAAATGCACATGCAACACTGCTGCGGTGCGCAGCCCGATCCACACTCGGTCCAGATATATGCACGTAAGCCACACAGGCACAGTCAATTTATCATTTTCAGTTCCAATTATTAGGAATCATAGCTTAAGTGTTTAAGACCTTAGAAATTTACTAATCATTTCGAGACAGTGTTTAACTCAGAACTGATATCATGAAAATACGCTAAGCATCATGGAAACAGTGATAATAATCCCTAAGGGATCCAAATAATCGGCACGAAGCCCAAAACATGGCAATCAGCCCAAATC
>MU668777.1:10954-55259 GCA_026770625.1 Nicotiana glauca
CGGACTGCGCAGAAATGCACCGCGGCCGCGTGGGACCTGCTACAGTGCCACACTTGATATTTAAGCCTAAGGCCTCCCGGGACCTACTCAAAACTCACCCGAGCCCTCGGGGCTCCAAACCAAACATACACATAACTCCAACAACATCCTACGGACTTACTCGCGCGATCAAATCGCCAAAATAACATCATTTACATAGAATCGAGCCTCAAAACTCATGATTTTCATTTCAAAGTTCTTTAACTTTCTAACTTGGAACTCATAGTCCGAAACACGTCATACGACGTCCAAATTTAACCAAACTTTACAGGTAGTACTTAACACATATTTAAGACCTGTATCGGGCGTCGGAACCAAAATATGAGCCCGATACTTATATTTTCTAACTCATTTTTATTTCTATTTTTCCTTAATAATTTCAGAAAATAATTTAACAGAAAAATTCTTTTACCGGGGTTCTGGACCTCGGATTTCGACTCCGGGCACATGCCCCAGTTCTATATTTTTCTACGGACCTCTCGGGACCGTCACATTACCGGTCCGGGCCCGTTTACCCAAAATGTTGACCAAGGTCAACTATATCAATATTAGTATCATAATTCTTCAAATTTTTCACAGAATTCATATATTTTAACATAAAAACTTTTCCAGCTTCGCGCCCGGACTGCGCATGCAAATCGAGGTAGCTACAAAATGAGGTTTTCAAGGCCTCGAAAGCGCGAAAAAAGGGAGAAATACGGTGATGACCCTTTGGGTCGTCACATTTTTAAAAGTTTATTTTCATTAACACGAAAAACACGCGCAACGCGCGTACGTTAAGACTAGTAAAATAAAAAAGAACAAACAATTTATTTGATTATTATATGATGTGTATCCTTTAATTTTTTATAGATTGTATTATATTTTTGCACACTATATTAAATAATAAAATGCAATTAATATTTATTAAACTAATATAATATATTAGATCATAATTTTATAAAATTAATATTTTATCGAATTTTTGCGCATAACGCGAGTTCTTATACTAGTTAAAAATAATTCATTCGAGTATCCTAAATTCCTAATATTTAAAATTCCCTCTTTTTGAGAAAAAAAGAGAAAAGATAAAAGAAGCCCATCTCTTTTCAACGACCCAGTGACGACCAACTACCAACGCCTTGAAACGGTGAAGCGGAAAGGAGATAATTTCAATTCCTTTCCGCCGAGAAAATCGAATCCAACTTTCCCGGCACCGGAGAACATCCAATTACGCCGGAAAATGAATTCCCGTTTCACAACTCTCTTTTTCCGATCACTCAAACACCGGAATCACCACCACCACCACTCTCTCTTACCTCAATTCTTCTCTTCCTCGGCCCCAACGCTGACCTCTACTTCTCCATCTCAAACCCTAGAAGGCTTACGCCATCGGTTAGCCACCGAGTCACCGACGCTTGGCGACTTTATAAGGCTGCAATCGGAAAACGAGTATTCCGTTGAGGTAGGTACGAAGAAGAAACCGCTGCCGAAGCCGAAATGGATGAAAGAAGCGATCCCTGGTGGAGAGAAGTACACGCAGATTAAGAAGAAATTGAGGGAATTGAAACTGCACACTGTTTGTGAAGAAGCGAAATGCCCTAATTTGGGAGAGTGTTGGTCAGGTGGTGAAACTGGTACTGCTACCGCTACTATTATGATTCTCGGTGATACTTGCACCCGAGGTTGCAGGTGATGCTTATTACTATACTTTTATACTTTCTCCATTCCAATTTGTGTGACTTAGTTTAACTCAACACTGAGTTTAAGAAAGAAAGGACAAGTTCTGAAACTTAGTGGTTTAAACATGCCATAACGTTTTTGTGGCTATATGTCTTTTCAAACTGGTGATGTTTAGAACAGACTAATAAGGAAATAGTATTACATAAACTTGAATGAAGGGAGTATATGAATGCATTGGAAAGGAATGCTCTTTTCCTTTTCCCATTGGGAGTTGGATTGAAACAAAATGGACTCAATTAGAGCCAAATGGATATAGCAGATGACTAGGGATGACTAACGTAGATCCATATAAACATCATATACATATATTTTGACACCATCTTGGTGTTTATTGGAGTATTTAAAAGAAAGATTTAATTGATTTTCTTTTGGGAGTTGGGAGGGCAGATTTAGCAGGCAGACATCTGAAGTTCGATTTATTATTGAATGAGTGAAAGTTAGTTAGATGTTATGCAAAGTGAAATCAAAGAGCCAAGTTGGTGAATGTCTGCATCGCGTACTGGTATTGCCCGAGATGTTTATGGTTTTTTCCCCCTCAGTTGTGTTCACTCATGATAGCAAGAGCTTATAGTTGCATTGGGTTTTGGCGGTAAAATCATTTTTCTATATTAATCCTGGTTGGTACTTGATGTCTTTCTTATGTTAATCATTAATTGACTCGATTTGACTGTAGGAGATATCTTAAGTTATTGCACATTCAAGAATCAAAGAGCTGAAAAACGAGCTTATTTGCTAAAACTGGTCTATTTGCGGTAGAAGATACGTAAAGATTGCCTATAACTCACGTGAATAGAGTGTGCATCTTTATAATACGTCTGTTATTTAAAACTCATTTTGATAAATTATGTTTACTCACAATGATTGGCAAATTGGCACTTAGAGCAAAAGGAAAGAAAATGCTGATTCGGGTTTGGGGTTGGGGAACTGTAAAGGAAGACATTAGCATGGTTACATATGTTGTTTAAGACATTAGCATGGTTACATTTGTTGTTTCCTTGTCTTTTATGTTTTTTATGGAGATTTATGGGCGCCTATAATTGCTTATTGCTGTAAATAGGAGGAAAACAAAGGATTTCATTGCAGCAGCAAAGGCTTGTAGTAGAGTAGTAGTTGTGGTTGTTTGGACATGTAAGAGGAGTAGGCGAAGGTGGAAGTTGTTGGTAATGGTAATAGTTGTGTACGGTCTTTTGTGAAACTTTTCTTTCTTTGGTGCTTTTTGCAACTTATGCTAGAGAATTGATCATAGAGATTATAAGTAGTTAGGTCTTAGGCAAATAGATCGAGACCCCTCCTAAACTTGACGACTTTTATTCGGTCCACACCTGAACTTTGAGTTGACCTAATTATCCCCTGAACATAGAAATTTGATAGCCTCGACCCCCCTGATGATGATGTGGCAAAGAGCATAAATACACTCTATTTTAGGAAAAATATTAAGAAAGACGCACCGTATTTAGCTCATCTTTTCCTTTCCTAGTCCACCAGTTCATAGTTTATATAATCCGTTGAGGATTCGGGAAGGTTAGGGGAAACCTCTTAGAGTAGCCTAGTTTTGATTTTGAGAGAAGTAAGTTGCAATATATGAGAACGCTCCTTTTAATTATCTCTGCTCCTTTAACAGATTCTGCAATGTGAAGACATCACGCACTCCACCTCCTCCGGATCCAAACGAACCTTCCAATGTGGCCGAGGCCATTGCTTCATGGGGTCTGGATTATGTTGTTATTACTAGTGTTGACCGTGATGATCTACCTGATCAAGGAAGCGGTCATTTTGCTGAGACAGTGCAGAAGTTGAAAACATTGAAGCCAAATATGCTCATAGAAGCACTTGGTATGAGTTCCACGCTTTTTTCTTTTTTCACTTGATTTTATGGTAGTGGAGTTTGTATGCTTGTCGGGTTTATGTTTTAATTTGATGGTTTTTAAGAAGTTTGTGACCAACCAAATAACTACTTTTAGGTAGATAGAAAGACAACTGATCTGGTTCCTAATGGATAAGGTATGTGAAATCCCAATTTTGCCCTTTTAAACATCTGGATAAGCTGATTGCCGTGGCTAAGAATCTATTGATAAAGGAGCTTAACAATAGGAACCATGAAACCCACATGTTTGGTGTGGGTCTGAGATTTTTGACATCTCGGTTTGTATTTGACATGTGAAATATGATCAAAACTAATACTTCATTTTGATGCTTTATCTTTGACTGCCAAGTAACACTTAGAGAAGTGTTTAACCTTGTTCTAACTTTTTCAAATTCTGAAGGAGGTCTAAGGCTCCATTTCAGTGTCATAAAGTGTTTTTCTGGGATATATAGAAGTAAAATGAGGAAGAAAATGTCTAGACACGTGTTCATTTAAATGAAAAATTAAAATACATGAACTAAGAAGCTGTGGGTGGTTACAACTTCTCTTCAAAGTCCTATAGCTTTTAAAGCATTTAATTTTAGTAAGTAGTATTTTTGTTGCAGGAAATTTCAAGTGTGTTCTCCAACTTTGCCATTGGCGGAACACATAGAAATTTGGTGAAAAGTACTTTTGACCGGTTCTATTCCTTTTCCCCATTAACGGTAATTGGGTGATCTGACAACGAAATCTAGTTCCCATTGGTCATGCATGAATTTAACATTTAAGTTCACACTAGCATTTTTGTCCAACTGTTGTTTCCCGCTTCCGTTCTGGAAGTTTATTCAAAGAAAAAGCAATAGTGAAAGTGACATATTAGACATTTGACTTGTAACTATGTCTGTTCTTAGCAGGATAGAAGTTATCTTTACATATTCAAGCTTCTCAAAAGTCTATTTCCAAGAATTTTCCTTTTCCTTTTCCTTCTGATAGCCCAAAATCTATTTGCTTTTTTGACCTTATGATACTAGAAGTCATAGTATTGATGTTGTTCTCATCCTGCAGTACCAGACTTTCGAGGAGACACTGGCTGTGTTGAGAAAGTTGCAAAATCTGGATTAGATGTTTTTGCTCACAACATTGAAACAGTTGAAGAGCTTCAGCGTGTAGTACGAGATCATCGTGCTAACTTCAAGCAATCTATGGATGTTCTGATGATGGCAAAGGACTGTGCCCCTGCTGGTACATTGACGAAGACGTCCGTAATGTTGGGTTGTGGGGAAACACCTGACCAAGTTGTTAAAACAATGGAGAAGGTGCGAACAGCAGGGGTTGATGTAATGACATTTGGTCAGTACATGAGACCAACGAAGCGTCACATGCCAGTATCAGAATACATAACTCCTGAGGCCTTTGAGAACTATCGTGTACTCGGCATGGAAATGGTTTGTTTATGACCTCCTTTTTTATTTCGTACATAGGTCCTACATGATGATACATCTTCCTGAATTGCTGGCAGGGATTTCGGTATGTGGCTTCTGGCCCAATGGTGAGGTCCTCGTACAAGGCAGGTGAATTCTACATTAAATCCATGATAGAATCTGATCGTGCAGCATCTTCAGTGTAAGCTTCTGGTCTTCAGATCGTGTCTTCTCATACCACAGGCTTGACGCCTGCACAAGATTTTTTGCGAATAAAAAGAAGGTTTTCCATTTGACTCTTATTCCTTTATGGCATGTTTCCTTAAAGAGAGTAGAGAGCAAGGGAAAGATATAGGTTTTGCAAGTCTGGTAGGCTTTAGCTTTTGCCCCATGTATGCTCTATTTACGAAAAATAAGTTGTAATTGTATATCTACCTCACTGTAAAGCTGTTCCATCTGTCATTATTCTCAAGTTCTTTGTTGAAATCGATTAAAATGGAAAATCTATACAAGGACTTCATGCTGTCCTGTGGGCAGTGGTAGCAGAGGCGGATGCAGGATTTAAACTCTATGGGTTCAACTTTTAAGATTTTTAACATTGTACTCATTATATTTTTAAAGTTATGGGTTCAAATCTATTATTTTTGCAATTTTAATGAACTTTTACAAATAAATTTCTACTCCGCATCGAAAGTCATGGGTTCAATCGAACCCATAACTACCACACTGCATCCGCCTCTGATTGGTAGTGTTGAATACTCTAGACTTAGAATTATAATGAGCACCAAAGAGTCTAACAAGGATAAGCAAACTACTACGTAATCTCTATTTACACTGGCGTTGTAGTTTTTCATTTTCAGCGTTACAGATAAATGAGACTATTTGGCGGTGGGAAAGAGAGCCAAACTTTGTACATACGGTTATGGTTAATTTTCAAACTCTGAAGACAAAATTCATATACTATTTGACAGGCCAATTTGCATGACTGTGTGAAAGAAAGTGAATTCGTGTCACAGAAGAGATTATTGAGATTGTAATCCCTATGGATATATTTGGAAAAAGGAAATTCTTATTGGGATGTGCAGCTTCTGTTCCCTCTTTTGGGATGAATTCTGGGCAGCAAGCTCACTATTCAATAACAAAAAACACTTATTAAAATCTCATGCATATGACGGAGACCCAAGATTCACACCAAAAAAAAAATGTTGAAACAAAAAATAATGCAAATATTCAAGAATCGTTCATATTACGGGCCTTTATACGGTTATAAGTAGTATTTAAGTGTACACGAAGTTTAAAGGAATTTTTACATCTCTATACTATATAAGAAATCTTATTACCATCAATGTTTAAGGTTTAATATAATTATATTTAGTATACCAAATTATCAATTCTATACCATAGTGTATTTTAAGGGTACAATTAATGCAGCTTATATCCCTTCTTAATTCAAGGTACCGTATATCTCACCATTCCCACATTTTAAGATGGGTATGTTTTGGGATTTGAAGATCTTTTTGGCGGGCGTCCGAAGTGAGTTTGGAATTGGGTCTGTCGTCGATAATGAGGCAGAGCTTGGAGGAGGAAGGATCGTGAATAGGGTTAGGGAAAGGGATTCTGATGGAAATTCTGGCTGCCAGATTCTAGTCGCAATTAAACTCCTTGTTAATTCCATAGTAAAAGGAGCTAATTAATCTTGATGAACGATGAACTATTGTGTTCGTTTCCCTGGCAGATGTAAAAACCATCACACTAGATTGCTCTTTGGAAATTTCAGAATGCAAAGCCTGTTTTCTATAGTTTTTTTCTCATTTTAGTATGAAAGACAGAGAAATAATTTAAAAACAATAAACATTCTCCTAAGAGAGGACAGAACCTATAACTTATTTACATATGCATGAAGCTAAATTGTCAAGTCATCAGGACAACAGCATTTCTGCAATCCTGCTCCAATATTGACCTTGATAATGAGATCATGGTGTTCATTGCAGTTTAGTGTCAGATAACAAGCCAATAACTCTTCAAGCTCCACTGAATTTTTTTACCCCTCTCTGTGTTATCATCCCAATCATCGACTCTCTGAAGTCCCTGAAAGGGTCAAATGAACTCTTCACAACAGCATAGCTATGAAAACTGTCCTGTCTCCTCCCGATCTCTCCTTTATCTCTTATCTCATCTTCATCTTTGCTTTCTTCATGTCTTCAAGAGCTTTGATTCTGCATTCTATCTTGGCTGTTGTTCTTGGTGAATATGCTCTGATTTTAACACCATGTTTTCGTCTTCTCTTCTGGTTTATGTACACTGATTTTCTCTGCTGATAGTCACTTTAATTGGGATTTTCGATATAATTGCGTTTTTCGCAGAAGATTTGTAGAAGTTTTAGTCATTTTTGATTTGTGAAAACAGAAAACAAAACATCTACAATTAGAATACAAATAATCTACAATTTATCTACAAAATATTTACAAACTGGGTATATTGAATTTTTATATCTCAATTCTCATTCAATTGTAGCATAATTGAGATTTTTGATATAATTGCGTTTTTTGCAGAAGATTTGTAGAAGTTTTAGTTTTTTTTGATTTGTGAAAACAGAAAACAAAGCATCTATAATTAGATATAAATAATCTACAATTTATCTACAAACTGGGTACATTGAATTTTTATATCCCAATTCTCATTCAATTGTAGCATAATTGGGATTTTTGACATAATTGCATTTTTTCAGTAGATTTGTAGAAGTTTTAGCCGTTTTTTATTTGTGAAAATAAAAAATAAAGCATCTACAATCAGAATACAATTTATCTACAATTTTTGCAATATGTCGTTTTCTTCTTCTTCTTCTTCGAGTTTCAATCTGAAATTCAGTCAAAACCAAGTCTAATCTTCACCAAAACCCCTCAAAATTGAGATATAAACTTCAAACCATATTTCCGATTATTTTCAATAACACTCAATCCAAACAAATAATGATTTTGAAAAATCCAAATTTGAATTCAAAGCTTTCAAGCTTTTTAATGGCTGTCAATGGTGGAATTGCTGCTCTCTTTTTATTTTCTTTGTATTATTGAAATTTGCGATTGAGAAATAGAGAGAGATGTATAGAGAATGTCGATGAACTGAGCTTTTCCAGAACTGATTTCTGCAATTTGATTCGAATTTGTTGACGATTTTGTCTTTTTTTGATTTGTGGCTTAAGGAAAAATATCGAAGAACAAAGCTTTTGCAGAAAAGAGTCTATGTAATTTGATTTTAAATTGAAGATATAGGATTTGCGTTTCAAATTTGATATGAAGGTCATTAAATCAATTAGAATATTTTGTTCCTGAATTATAGCGCGCCTAATTAGGAAGATTCAGCTACTAATAATTAGTATTTAATGAATGGTATAATAATTGTAGAAAAACTGTAAACATAGCGGGTAAATTAGAAACTCTGCACATATTTGGTAATAAAGTTTCATATATGGTATAGGAAGGAAGTTTAAAATGTTAATTTGACTTATTCCGCTTGTGAAAGTGAAAATCTAATAACGAGATGATAGAGATGTCAGATTAATATAGGAAACATCATATCAAAATTTAAAATAATGAATAAATTTGAATTTGAAAGTTGTGGAAGTTGTGAGAAATAAAATCATATCAAATATGAAATAATGAATAAATTTGAATTTGAAAGTTAGTGGAAGTTGTGAGAAATAACATGGTGTCACAACATCTTTTTTAACGTCTCAAAATATAAAGTGTTACGAAAA
The DNA here is from genome assembly GCA_026770625.1 of Nicotiana glauca. Lineage (NCBI taxonomy): Eukaryota > Viridiplantae > Streptophyta > Magnoliopsida > Solanales > Solanaceae > Nicotiana > Nicotiana glauca. Next base: position 19,734 of record MU668777.1, read on the forward strand.
TTGGTTGGGACGAATTTTCAGAATCAATCCAATAAAATGAAAACAGCAACGTGCTATAAATTAAGGAAGAGGAAATTAATTTCCCAACTGGTAGATGATTCCTATTCGAATCAAAAGGCGAGACCTAAAATAGAATCAACCAAAAAGGCAGAAGCGAAGTGCTGTACCAGAGTGGAAGTTAGGAGGAGGGGGAAAAGAAAAAAGATATCAAGATGATTTTGTGTAACAGTGACGTCTGGACCGATCTTCTTCTCTATACTGTTGTGATCTCCATGCTTGCTTGGAGCCGAGGGTCTACCGCAGTCCGCAAACAACTCTACGTGCACAAGGTAAGGGTAAGACTGCATGCGTACACACTACTCTTTCCAGATTTCACTTGTGGAATTATACTAATTTTTTGCATACACACTATTCTCTCCGGACTTAACTTGTAGAATTATACTAAGTTTTTGGTTGTTGTTGTAATGACGTCTAGACCAACTTACTAGCACATCGATCATTCCATCGGATATTTACTAGGTCCTACTGAATAGGATCTTTTTGCCATGATATGCTACATTTAACTCCAAAAAAATACCTTAATAAAAAAGGAGACGACTTTTTGAGATAATGAAATTGTGTTAAGCAAGGGAGTAAGACTGTAAGAGGTTGTGAATCTGCCTTGATGCAGGGGCGTATCTATAGCCTGCAATACGGGGCACGTGCACCCATGGTCCGTCCGTCAAATTAGATATTTTATGTACGAATTTTCTAAAATTTGTCCAGTATTATGTATTAACACCCATGCTCCATAAAAGTTGAATGGTGCACTTGGTTCAACGCTTAATTAGTTTCCCTCATTTTTTAGTAGTGCACCCATGTTATCGAAATCCTAGATCCGCCTCTGCCTTGATGTAAGTGTAAAAATGCCAACCAAGAAAGTGAGCCTGATTGTTCATTTTGGTAATTCCAAGCCCCATCTAAACAAGGGCTGGAGTTGGAACATACCCTGGTGTAGTGAAGAAAGCCAGTAGGCAAATCACATTACACTATATAAATATAATGACAAGTTCCTCAAGGGGAAAAAAGGCCCTTAAGTTTTAATCTCACTGTGAGTGGACATTTCTACCAATATCTACTTTTACAGGTTCAGGATACTGATATCCATAAATTTCAGTTTCATATCTGTATTGTCAATTGGGGCTATGGCCAATAGAAGTTGAGGCTGGACTTGAAGACGCGTCGTCTTGATGAAGGGGTTGAGGAATACACTCTGGAGGACAAGGCGGAGGTGCGGGATGTGCTATGAAGGTAGGAACTTCTTCTCCAGGCATCAGTACTGAGACTCCGTTCGCGTAAAATGTCATCTGAAGTAGTAACAAAGAAAATTAGAAAGGCAGCTCTGCATAGTTGAGACTTGAGAATTCATTAACTTATATACGCTAACAAGGTAAAGAATTTTATACTGCAAGTGTAGTTTAACCTTGTTGACGGTTACTTGCAAATTGCAATGTATGGAAGTTAAAACGAAGGAATGAACCCAAAAGAATAACAGGTAAATCCAACTGATAAACAATTCATACATTATAAATCAAATCTAGTCTAGCATATAGCCATGGCTCTGACTTTGCTATACAACAGACATAAATTTTTCCTTCATCTTTACAGTAATATGTATGCTTGTACATTCATATGTTTCGTGTTTAGTTCTGTCTAACAAGAAGAACAACAAATCCAATAAAATCTAACAAGTGGATTCTGGGGAGGGTAGTGTGTATGCAGACCTTACCCCTACCCTGGGGAAGTAAAGATGCTATTTCCGAAAGACCCTCGACTCGAGAGGATGTTTCGTTCTCTCCACCTTTTATATTTTAAATAAATTAGTTCTCTCCACCATTAAGCATTTGTAAAACATGATTCTAGGAATCAATTAACTAAACATCTAAAGCAAAGAATGTAGCTTTAGGAATAATCTTGTGAATATTAGTAGACAAGTGTTGCTTAGCTAAAAGGGAACAGTTAACAAGTATCTCATAATGTAGCCCACTATAGAAACTTCAGATATTCCCACTTATACTCCATCAAGATTGTGAATTTTTAAAACCATATTCATTAATCTGCTCCATTATTTTCCATTAAAAGAAATGACATTTCAAGACATGTTGAACCCCTGCATTTAACTCACACCAGGAAAGGAACAACAAAAGGAGCACTCTCGTAACAACAAATGAAATTGGTTGAGAATTATAAGGTCTTAGGTTTAAATCCCAACATAGACAAAAAAAACTAGGCTAAAGTTTGGACATAGATTTAGTTGAAACTTGAAAGAATAATTTTTGAAGTTGTTTTGAAAAATAATTTTTGTAAGTTGAAATTGTGTTCGGACATGCATTTTATTTGAAAAAAATTTGAAGTTTTGTGAGTGGGAGTACAAGTTTCACCCAAAATCTACCCTAAACTAGATTTTGGGAACTTGAAAAATAATTTCAGAAATTTTTCAAAAATAGATATCTATGAACAAACAATGTTTTCAAAAAAGATTTAAAAAAACGTTGCCAAAATGTATAGCCAAACGGGGCCTAAATGATTTATTCTCATCAGTCCAAACCTGGGTGGAAAGAATTGCGTTGCACTTATACTGGTTGGAGGTAGCAAATAGCCAGTGATATTAGTCGAGGTGCGTCAACTTGGCCCAAACACCACTTATTTAAAAAAAAAAAAAAAAAGGAACAAGAAAAGATGAAATGTTATTCTGGTCTCTAAAGTCAAAATATGGTAGGATGTCATATAAGCTATAGTTTCATGTCTCTCTACCACATGATATTTTTTTTGGCTAGATACTGGGACAAGCTGACCTAAAAATTGTAAATCAGTCAATTAAAAAAAACATGTTTTGAATGGCTCCTTGTATAAAATAGCATATTCTGGGCATTAATGTCTTCTATAATGCATAAAACTGGGACACACAACATGGGTTTCAATAAAAAAAAGTCTTTTTCCCAAAAGTCTTTTAACTTGAATAGTACCATGCAAAGCGCCACAATGGGGCCATCATAGCAACCTCTTGTCTAATAGGAGTAGTATATAATTTTGGCTTTAGATAAAGAATCACATGAATACTTAGGAATGAGATGTTTCAACTTGGAAATTGTATTTTTCTCTTTGATAACTGAGAAATTCCCGAGGATAAATGGCGCTCGATTCAAAAATCGATAGATAATGGGCTCACTCCTTTACCGTTCTTTGCTTAAATATCAGACATTTGTCTGTGGACAAAGTTCGAACTCGTGACGCGCAGATGCTGTGCATTTTTACCGCTAGACCAAAGACCTAGGGACAATTATATTTGATGATGCTGAAAAGAAGCATTTTACACAACGATTTTTTGGTAATTTAACCATATGCTATTCGAATCTATTTGGTCTGAGAAAATCACCGAATTAAAACTATTTTTAACCGGAATAATATTATATCACTTTTTCTTTTTGGTCGGAGGCATAAATTTTTCAACGATATGATTATCACGAATCACCAACAGTCACTAACTTCTACCAAATAATAATTATGAATTTAATCCCAGTCAAATAATCCAGCTAGATGCTATAATAGCCATAATTATGTGAAAAAGCAATAATGGTGTTAAGGAAAAAAGCAATTAACTGTCATAAAAAAGTTTGTTAGCCTACTCATTATGATCCTTAAAACATAAAAGAAACCTAGAATAACCATATATATTTCCATTTTCTTAGGAAATATTGAAGTAATACTTACTTTTAATTTCTATGTCCAAAAAATTATTAAATGTATAATAGAAAAGTATAGTCATAACAATATCCATATATAACAGTTACTCACTACAAAAAATTAAGTTTTTCTCGGAACCGATTTTTATATTATGTTATAATATATCTTATCTATAATAGCACTTTGCTATAACAAACAAAAAGTATCAAAACAAGCGTTGAAGCAACGATTAAAACATACAAATGACAAAAAATGCTCCATAAATCACTTTAAAAAAATAAATTTTTGTATATGAGTTTAAGTTTTATAAGAAAACAATAAATTAAACAATCAGATCACTTATGAGAGGCAACTATAAGTTACTAATATTTGTGATAATAAGCAGTAATAATAACTTGGTAAAACATAGTTAATCTATTATCACATGTCAAACTATACTGAAAGAGTAAAAAAAATATTTACATTGTCAGAATTCTTGTTAAATGCATGTGACTACATTATTATTAATTTTTTCTATGAAACTATATATATATATATATATATATATATATATTATTGTTCGATTCCACCATGTATATGCTATTTTCTACCAGTATAATTAAATAAATAATTTGATTTATATACACTTACTAAATGAAATTAACACTAACAATGTATTTTAATTCGTAACTAACAAGTAACAACTAGTCCTTTTTATAAAGGATTACATATACTCCCTTCGTTTTAATTATGCATTTTATTTTCCTTTTAGTTTGTTTTAAAAAGAGTGTATTTTTTTTATATTTAGTAACTCTTTAATTTCAACTTTTGACGTGATATATTTAAGGCAACAAAATTTAAGGATATTTTGGTACGCATATTTTTAGTTTAGACCAAAAGATTTAAAAAAAATTCCTTACTTTCTTAAATTATGTAGTCAATCAAATTAAGATATACTATATAAATTAAAACGGATAGAGTTGTACTTATGTTTTAGATTTTCTGATAATTTCACGGTAAGTATAAAAGGTAAACTCAATAAAATATTTTTTTTAACTCAGATAAAATAATGTCCTATAAAATTTTAGAAGAGAGAGAAAGAGAAAGCATACCTCGGGAGATGGGTAATCAAGTTTCCTTTGAACCCTCATTTGAGCAACAAGATCAGTACTATTCCGGCCACCGGCGGTGGAAGATCTTCGCCGGAGAAACCTCTCAAAAATGGCCATAACTAAGAACATAGAAATAAGAATAGCAGTTGCAACAAAACCAAATGACACAGCATTTACGGAGTTGTCAAAGCTTCTCCAATGGTTACTATCTTCTCCTCCTTCTACACCACCACTTACCGCTGGTGCCACACTTGAAATTGGTGGTGGCACTATTTTCCAACTATGAACACCACCATTAATTATATGTCTTCCCATTTGAGTAAAAACAAAGTACTCTGTTTTTGTCTCATCACCAGTTAACGAATAACTAACTAGCTTGTTGTTGCACTCAATATGTTTGAGTTTTTGCCTAACTGAAAACTGTCAGTTTCGTAGAAAAGAAAGAATTGAACAGGGGAAGCTACTATTCAAGAAACAGAGAAAGACCCAATTTTTCTTTCATACACAAGACTCTACACTTTACTTGGTTGATGAAATTGGAGAGAGAAAGATTGTGTGTGTGTGTGTGATGATGGATTCGAGGTGGGTAACTTTCAAAGATTTACGCCAATACTATAAGAAAAGTTGGTTTAGTTTACTACTAAGATTCTTGAAATGGACAAACAGAGGGTGGAGGGAGAAGAAAAAGTGTAGAGCTTTGGGATGGGCAAATGGAGGAGGAGAAAAGGGAAGACTAGTAGAAAATCAAGGTAAACTAGAGTTTGTTTAAGATAATAATGTTCTTTAATGGGAAGGTAACTATGGTTAGTGGAGTATACAGTGTATTGCAAATACATATAAGAAAGTAGCCATGTGATAAAAAGGCAGAATAGCATAACTAGCATTTGTACTTCACCCACTTTGTCATGCCGGTCCCCAAACTTACATATTTGCCAATTAAACACTTATACTCATTCAAAACGTGAATAATAAACGCTTATCCAATGTGGCTTTTCCTATGTGTCATATGTGGCTGCAGTGCGTGATTCACACGCTTGTAAGAGGCGTGAACACAGTAAAAAAAGCCCTAACGGTAATAATTTAGCCTATTTAACATCCATCTTCTTCTTTGTACCTTATTCTCCATTGTTGAACATTGTAGAAGCTAAATTTATCAAATCTGATGCCTTCTTCCTTCTTTGTTAGCTTCAACAGTCAAAAATAGAATTTTAATTTCATGTGAATCTTCTTTGCCCATCAATTTTTGCAATCTCCTTTTGTTTTGAAAGTGAATTTTTTTCTGCTTCTCCTGCAACAAATACGCTATTGCCGCCTCTTCTCCTTCAACAATGAGGATGCAACCTTTGTGTTATTGTGGAGTTGCTGCAGATCTTCAAATTTCACGAACACCCACCAATCCTGGAAGGAGGTTCCTGGGTTGCCGAAGATATAAGATTGGTGAAGGTTGTGGCTTTTTCAGATGGATTGATCCTGCGATTGAGGAAGAACACTACAAGACTCTTCTTGCGGCTCTTATTAAGAAGAGTGATCGATGCCATTGTCAAAGAAGTCAAGGAAGATCGAAGCTGAGAGTTGCTGCTATTATAGTTGTGGTTGTACTTGTTCTAATGTTAGCTATTATGTTATTTGTTTAGGATTGATAGTGCACTTTGTTATTTCCTGGGTTTAGGCTACATATTTTGTGTTGATGTAAAATTTTGTTCATGAAATATATTGACAAAGGCTCCATTACAGCAACAAGTACTAATATAATGGCCTGTGTTATAGGCAGTTAATAAAACATCCAAAATAAGGGAGTTGGTTTACAAAATATTGTCAATGATAGGCAATCAACAAAAACATACATAATGAAGCTTTACAAAATATTGTCTACCACAGTCAACAAAAACATAGTAACTATCAGTTGAGCACTTCAATTAATGTCTGTTGTGGCTTGGCTGCTTGGTGTGGATTGTGGAATTGGTGTGGCTTGAGTGGTTGTAGCAGACTTTGCCCTTCTGTAACTCTGTTCTTGCAGCTGCCTTTGTGTAACTGCTGGTCGGCCCTTCCACTTTAGTCCAGGTGGTTTGAACCTAAGTTCAATGTTGGTAGGAGCAGAACTTATGAGTGTAGAAGGATTGTGTACCACTCTATCAGTAGTTCCAGACTGCAAAAAAATAAAAGGTTGTGAGTGAGGGATTATGTAGTAAACCATTGTGTAATTGAGTTGAAATATTTACCCTTTGTATAACAGTGCCACTTGAATCAATTAGCACACCATATCCTGCTGTCTTTGTTCTCTTAGTCCCTGCATTTGCACCACCTCTTCTTGGCTCATTGGTCTTCCTTTTTGGACCTCCTGCAACATTAGTTGATTGTTGTGTGCTTGGATCAATGATTGGTGGAGTGAAGGATGCACTTCCCATAGTTGAAGGTGCTGCTGCACTTGCTGGTGTTGTTGATCCACTTGCAGGTATTGTTGATGCACTTCCAGCTGCTGCAGTTCCACTTTCAGCAGTTTCACCTCTACCTGAACTAGTTCCAGCCCTTCCCTCTTGGTTTTTCTGCATACACATAACAAAACTATCACTAGTAATTGTATTCTTTCAATATTAGTAACAAAACAAACATTAATACTTACTGCTGATGGGCATCCTTTCTTGTTATGTCCTAGAGTCTTGCACAAAGAACATCTCATTTGTCTCCCTATCCTTGTACCCTTCCCAAACTTCTTCTTTGGTTCATCAGCAGCCTTTGTCCTTTTTTTCTTTGGCCTTCCTGGCATTGCAGTTACAACAGGTGGCTCAATAGCTGGCAGTGTGCTTGTTGGCCACAAATTCATACTAGTTAAAGGTTGAATGAATCTGCTATATGCCTTAAGGTAGGTATCCTTTTTATACCAATGGTCAACATATGGCTCAACCTCATGGTTCTTGTAATGCATTGCTGTAACTGCATGTGCACATGGAATTCCTTTGAGTTGCCATGATCTACAAGTACAGGTATATGCCCTAAAGTCAACAACATGTTTATATGGCCCATCCTGGATCTCATACCCTGTTTCACCATTAAATTTGACTTCACATTTGGCTGCCCTTTGAGCATTCTCAGCAAGTATTTCCATAGCCATGGGTGATATCTCACCTACCCATTTTTCAGAAAACTCTCTCATGCTATTCATCCTCTCCATACACTTGATTCTAATTTCCTCTAACATAGTAATGATAGACTTGTGCCTAGCTGCCAATATCCAACTATTGAATGTTTCACACATGTTGTTCTCAACTACATCACACTTACTATGGTCTTTGAAATATGCCCTACACCATGTTTCCTTGTTGTATTTCAGTAAGTCCTGAACAATATTTCCCCCCAGCTGGTCCATTTCATCCAACTTCTTGCTAAAGTAAACCTCAAATGTAGCTCTTGCACACTGCCAGAATTTTTTCCTTCTTTCCTCACCAGGCCAAGTTTGCTTCCAATTAGCCCAGATATGTCTAGCACACCATCTCATTTCAGCATTTGGCAATAACTGAGTTATTGCTAGATGAAGACCCTACAGTCATAAAGACTATATTGTTATAACTTAAACATAAATGAAAACAAATAATTTAAAGAAAGATTATTAGAAACCATACCTTCTGCATATCAGACATGACTGTCAGCCCTTCTCCTTCAGTTTCTGTCAAGTTTAGATCATGTTTGAGACACCTGATAAACCAAGACCATGTATCCTTTGATTCCTTTTCAACTACTGCCCAAGCCACAGGGAACATTTGATTATTTCCATCCTTGGAAATGCAGGAAAGCAGTTCACCTTTACATGTCCCCTTTAAGAATGCACCATCAAAGCCAATTATGTTTCTGCACCCTTCTAACCATCCAGTTTTTAATGCTTCAAGACAGACATAAATGCCCATAAAGACTTCCTTGCCAGGAACTGAATCCTTAGATGTCCTTATCACTACAGTAGTGCCAGGATTAGTAGACTTCAGCATTTCTGCATAATCATGAAGCCTAGCAAATTCTTTCTTGTAATCACCCATATTCTCCTTCATAACTATCATTTTTGCTCTTCTACAGGAAGTTTTACTCACATACAAGCCATAAGATTGCCTAATTAAGGCTTGAATCTGATGAAGTTTAATTTGAGGCTCACTAACTATTCTGTCTTTGAATTTTTTTGCAATCCATGGTGGGTTACACATCTTGTTCCTAGTTTTCTTATAGCATTTATGGACAGGGTAGTATGTAATCACCCTAAAGTTTCTGCTGCTGCCTTCAATGCTACCAAGGATATGCCATGGACATCCATTTTTTGTGCACTTTGCCCTAACCCTTTCCTTCTCATTAGGTTTCAACTTAAGGTTGACACCTTTTTGAATAGAATATGTTTGCAATGCCTCCCTAAACTGTACAGCATTCTCAAAGATCATATACAGTTCAAAAAATACTTTTTTGGAAGTTGTATCAAAATACACCTTCTTACTTGGATTCCTAGCAGGAGCATCCCTTACTTCATCAGGGCCAACAGGTTCTCTGTCTTCATCACTACACTCACTACCTGGATCTGAGCTATCAAAATACTGGTCATCCCCTCCTAGTTTCCCTTCATATTTTCCCCTTTTGTTCTTATGCATATCTTCAAAACCATCATCTACACCAACTGGACCAGATGGTATCTCATCTACATTTACTTGGGCATCCTTCTTTTTGTTGAGTTTAGACTGTCTAATTTCAGCTAAATCATCTTCCAAATCACTACACTCTTCAATGTTCTCATCTATATCAAATAGTGAGTCAGACCCTTCAGAATCATCAAGGTCCTCATCAGATTCAGATTCTGATGTTTGAAGGTGATAGGAAGAGAAGTTATTACTTTCACCTTCATCTGATTCTTCTATCTCTTCATTTATATCTGCCCCCTTACCCTTATCTTTGTCAGTAAAGCTAGGGGGTGACACATCAGCCCTAGCATTTAACCCACTGTAATGCCCCTCTGTTTGTATGGTGGGGTCTAGTTCAGTTAAGTCCTCAACAAGAATAGGCTCACTAATTTTATGGACAATACAAACATCAACAAAGTCACCACCTTTCAATGTATTAAGAAAATTTAACACATCAGCATCTGTTTTTAAAATGAAGTAGGCACCACTTTTGTTAACTTTACATCCAAATAAATCCACTTCTAAAACTCCTAGGTCCCTAGCAAACTTATGAAACAACATAATATGTAGCTCATCCACATCAACTGTAGCTATGTGAGGACAAGTTAGTCCATTTGCATACCTTAGGTCAGGGTCGGATACAAAATTACCACTGTGGTGGATTTGTAGGTTAACTAGGGTTGAAGCCATTTTCTTTTCATACCTGCAAAGAAACAAAAAAAAACAGTGTTATCAATGACTATTTGTTCTCAAAAGTTGTACCTTTACACAACTCCATAAACAAACCAACAAAAAAGACAGATTTTTAAAGTAAAAAGCATCCAAGATTCCTTTTTGGTCCCCACAATGCCTTATAATATTCAGAAAATATTGTGGTGGACCGCTAACATGAACAAGACCCAGCAAAAACCCAAGACAAATTCTGATTTGAAAACAAAAACCGAAAACACTAAAGAGAATAACCCAAAAATGCCATTACATGCATGACACTACATTAAAAAAGGCCTTTCACTCTAACATGTAGCAAAACACAAAAAAAGCCATATATATTAAAGGATATTAAACAGCAATTACGACCTAACCCAACCTCCCCCTAAAAAACCCTAAACAGAGCAAAATCCCCATAAATAGAAGGAAATGAAGAACAATAAATACAAAATATGAAGAATAAATGAAGAAACTTACCCCACAAACTTTGATAACAACTCTATAGATGAAAATGCCAGCAAGAACGACGGAGAAAAGAGGAGCGACTCACTTTTGATCGATACTATCTAAGCCCTAATTTAGCGGGGTAAGTGTAAAATGAGGGGAAATGTGGGTTTGGGGGGTAAATAATTTTTAATCCTATTTGGCCATCAGATGTGACTTGGAGCCTACGTGGATATATTTTATTGATGTGGCGTCTACGTGTAGGCAATTGTCAAACACGCACTGGCAGCCTCCTTAGATAAGCGTTTATTATTCATGTTTTGAATGAGTATAAGTGTTTAATTGGCAAATATGTAAGTTTGGGGACCGGCATGACAAAGTGGGTTAAGTATAGGTGCCATTTAGGCCATTCTGCCTGAAAAAAATAAAAAACTTACATTCATAGGCCTTCTCGCTTTCCATAGTTCTTTGTTAATTTTGCTGTAGCGGAAGGTCTTCTGAAAATAATATTTTTTATCTTCACATGATAGAGGTAAGACCTGCGTTCATACTATCCTCCTTATACCTCACTTGTAGGAATATACTAGTGTTTGACTCAAAAGATATTGCAACCTTTTTGAATAAATCAATCAAAGAAAATGAGGAGGTAAATCTTAGCTAAGTATAATAATCTCTAGAACAAAAAAGATATATAATGAACACAACGAATAATCTTTTCTGATCTCGTGAAGATCAATGATTGACCGTTAGAAATGTTGACCGAAAAGTATTACAATTGCTACTATATCTTAGATAGAAAATTGCCAAGGGAGAAAAAAAAAGCCCCTTACAAAGTTGTTCTCCCCATATATATAAGGGACATACCCCTTCTAGATCCTAAAAAGCATATTACGGGGAATATTCGAAGGAATATTCGAAGGAATATTCCTAGCGCCCCTTATCGAACCCATGTTGAGCTGTGAGGACCTCGCCGTTGGTCGTGTTCGTCGATGGTTGTGGTCGTGGTCATCCAAATTTGGACCCATACAGTTAGTCCCTTTGCTTGTCGAGGTCGCAACTCGACACGTCCTTGATAAACGGACACCGTTCGCCCTTCGTGGAGAAATTTGGTTTCATCATGAAATGACGCCATCTGCCAATGGCCCGGGGGGGCAACGTGCTTAGCAAGTCATTGGTGATGTGTCTTATCATGAAATGACGCCATCTGCCTTTTTGTCATCATTATGCCTGTTTTCGAGACTGGGGTTGACGCTATGTCACTTCAGTTTTGGTACCAACCTACAGTCTTTTGCCTCGATTGCGGTGCTACTCTGCTGCTTTTTGCTTCGATTCCCTACTACCCAATCCTATAAATAGGTGGAGGATTTGTTTTTTCAAAAACTCTTGGCCATTTCACTTCCGATTACTCTTCCTCATATTTTCGGCGTTTGTTCTCCTAGTTTTTCTGCTCCTTCTTCTTTCATTCTTCACCCACAACTTTCTCTGCTACTCTAATATCTTTCCTATCACAAAAATACCTAGAACACATCTATCCCACGAAGGGGTTTCTAAGGCAGACCCGTTGTCCGTGGCTTTTCCCTCCGGTGGTGAGGACACGGTGGTGGAAGAGGGGGGTAGCTATCCTTCCTTGGAGGAGTTACTGCCGAGGCACCCCTCATCCCGGAGTGACTTCCTCAAGGATCCTCCTCCTACTCCTCCCCCAGTGATCTCTGAAATGGACCAAGCTCATAAAGACACTCTTCGTGCAAAATATAGTATCCCCGCCCATGTGGATATGGTTCCAGTGGGAATGGACTTCGTAGAAGTCCACAGACTTGGCCCTTGGGTATTGTGCCTTTTACGAGTACTCTTTCGTGATTATTCTTTCCCCCTCCCTCAGCTGGCAGAGGAATTTTGTAGATTCTATCAAGTCTGCCCGGCACAACTCTCATCGTACACGCTTAAAGTACTTCTACTGCTGACAAAGTACACGGAGTTGGAGGGGTGTGAGGTGACTATCCATCACCTCTTGCACATGTTCTCGCCCAGCTTTCACAGGGGCATGATGGTACATTTGAGACACCGTGGAACAAAAGGGCTGGTAGTCGGAACCGACGACCGGGCGAGTCGTACGTTCTGGCACAAGTATTTCTTTATCAAAACTGCCCATATCGTATCTGACCTTGCTAGTTTCCCGGAGCGGTGGAATGATAAACGTGAGTATCGCAACTTTTTTTTATTCTTTACTCTCTTCTTCGTTCCTTATAGTTTGTTTGCTTCTTGCTTGTAGCTATGGGGCGTCCACCCCACCCTATTGCTGGCATAAAAAGGATTGGGTAGCTCGTCTATTGCCCCATGCAGCGGAAACCAGAGATTGGCCCTCCTTTGTGAAACTTTATGGCCCCAAGGTTTCATCTAGTAAGTATCTTCCTTTACGTCATGTCGTTGGTCATACATCATTAACTACTGATACAATTCTTCATGATGACAGGTCGTGGGGTTTCCAGGCGAAGGGCCCCAGTCCCTACATTCCGACAGGCTGTTGCTACTACGGGAATGCAATTTACCTTATCCGAATTCATTTGAGGGGGTTGTACTCAACCGCTCCAAATAGAAGGTTCGTCTCGAGGTTTGGTCATGAGGGAAGAGGCTTCTTCTGTCCCGAGCCCTTACCTCTTAGATGAATCCTCTAATGGGCATAAGTCATCACTGCGAAAGAAGAGGGGAGTGGAGCTTGGAAAGGGGGTGGCCGTGGAAATTAGTAGAAGCAGAGTAGGAGAATTGCAGATGGCTATCTTGGCAGGTAGGTCTCCCCAAACGGAAGGAGCTATCCCAGGAAGTGGCTCGCTGCGCTCCGTGGAGGGTGGCACATCTTCCAACGTTGGAGAGGGTCCACGTGTTGAGTGCGAAGGCTCAGGTTCGGACGTATATCTGGTGGACGTTAGTGAATTTATGGAACGCCACACTTATGTAGAGGTCAGGACGGAGGGTTCTGACCAACATACAATTATCCCCAAAAATTACAGCTTGCTGTCAAACTATGAGCATGTGGCTTCTGCCTTAGCCCCTTTATGTGTTGCCCCCAAAAATGAGGTGCTCAAGACGATGAGAGATGTGGAGTTATCTCGGGGCATTGCCGATATGGCTTTGCGGGTGAAGTTTTCTTTTCTCTCTTGCCATTTGGGTTTTTGTCGCTATTTCTTGCCTTTTATGGCAGAATCTCATCATGGAGACCGAGCGTGAGCGCAGGGAAAGAAAAAGAACGTTCATCTACGGGTATATGTCTTCCAAATATCAACACTATCGCACCAAGCACTGTGCGATGGCCGACATCTATACTCAGGACCCAGACTTCCAATTGTTTCGTGAAGGGCTTAAGCAAAGGGAAGACCAACTGGCGCGTAAGGTCGAAGAATTGAGGGAGCGGGACGAGGAACTCGTGAGAGCCATCGCCCGCAATAGCAAGCTCAAAGCGTCTCTTAAGGTGAAGGAGAACGAGCTGGAGTTAAGTAGGGGTGTGGTGGCTGAGAATTCTAACCTGCATGCAAAGGTGGCCGGTTTGACTGCTGAATTGAGTATGAAGTTAGCGAAAGTTAATGAGCTTAGGAGTGAGCTGAATGTGGGTGCTGACAGACTGGCGGCCACTATTTCTGAAGCGATAGTTTTGGAGGATACCCTCCGTACCTGTAGGTCAGAGCGGGCCAAAGAAGAAGAGGCTTCTGCACTCAAAGTGGCAGGTCTTGAGGGTCGTATTAAGGAGTTGGAGGTGGAGTTATCCGTGTTGACCGGGCAAGTGTTTTCATTGAGAACGGAGGATGCGAACCGATGCCAACAAACTTCTACTTCCCGTACCTCGGTCGAACCTATTGTGCCTTATCGTTCATACGAGTTGTGGGTTTATGCTGAGGGCCGGCTCGATGTGTATAAGGCTCTTTTTGCTGAAGGGAGGGCGTCTGAAGCGGAACTTCCAGATGTGGGTACCGAAGCTCGTTCGACTTACGAGGCATATGGGTATGACCCCCGTATGCCTGATGGGGATGAAGTCATCTTTGATGATGCAAACAGTCTTACCTCTGACTCTTAGTATGAGGATGCCTACCCAACCGGGGATGATGTGTAATTTTGTAGTTACTTTATGTTTCAAGATTTTTGTATGGGCATGCTTGAGCCCGTTGTAAAGATAGGCGTCAGTGATTTTTGCTGTAAATGTTTAAATTGCTTTGTTGTTTTGGTGGTGATCTTTATAATACTTATGGTATCTCGAATACTTGTTGAATTTTTGAGCAGATTTTGCTTTGGGTGAGGTCGACTCATACTTTTGTCGATGGCCTTAGCCATTGAGATATTAGTTTTGATCTGGCTTCGAAGTAGGATCCTGTCATGGTTCTAATGAAGTCGAACCCGTTTTTCGTCTATGGCCTTAGCCGTTGGGATGTTACCTTCGATCTGGCATCGAGGTAGGATCCCGTCGTGATTCGAAAGAAGTCAAACTCGTTCATTGCTTTTTCGATGAACTTTAGCCATTGGGATGTTACTTTCAATCTGACATCGAAGTGGGATCTCGCCGCGATTCGAGAGAAGTCAAACACATATTTTCTTCGATGGCCTTAGCCATTGGGATATTGCTTTGAACTGTCGTCAAAGTAGGGTCCTGTCATAGTTCAGCGAGGTCGAACTCATATTTTTGTCTATGGCCTTGGACATTGGAATGTTGCTTCGAACTGTCTTCAAAGTAGGATCCCGACGTAGTTCTAACGAGGTCGAACTCATATTTTCGTCGATAGCCTTGGCCATTAGGATACTTTTTCGAACTGTTGTCGAAGTAGGATCCCGTCGTAGTTCGAATGAGGTCGAACACATTTTCGTCGATGGCCTTGGCCATTGGGATGTTGCTTCGAACTGTCGTTGAAGTAGGATCTTGTCGTAGTTTGAACAAGGTCAAACACATTTTTTCATTGATGGCCTTGGCCATTGGAATGCTCATATTGGAGGTTTGGTCATATTCCCGTAGGAAAATACATGTCGACTTTATTCATACAATGGTGTTTTAATTATATTCTTGTAAGAATCACATGTCGACTTTGCACATACAATGGAGATTTGACTATATTCTTCTAAGAATCACATGTCGACCTTGTATATACAATGGAGATTTGATTATCTATATCCAACTCCTTTATTACTTGGTCCGTAGAACACGTCGATGGGTGGGGTAATGAACAATACTTTGAACCTCGAGACGTCACCCTTGCCGCCTCATTAAAAACCTCACCGAGAAAACCCAATTGGGACAAAACCCGGATGAGGGAAAAAGAGTATTACTTAGGCGGCGCCTCCTTTCAGAAGTGGAAGTGTTTGAGATGGGCAACGTTCCAATTGTTTTGGAGTAGTTTTCCCTCCATTGTCTCTAATTGGAATGCTCCTTTGTTTGCTACCGCCGTGATTTTGTATGGTCCATCCCAGTTTGTTCCTAGTTTTCCTTCATTAGGGTCTTTTGCTGCTTGCGTTTTAGCTTTGAGGACGTAATCTCCGACTTGAGCGGTCGCACTTTGGCCTTCTTGTTGTAATACCTTTCTACTTGTTGCTTTTGGGCTACCATTCTTATGTGGGACATGTCTCTTCGTTCTTGACTTCATTTAGATCTTGTAGCTTACTTTCGTCGTTGTTTGGTTCGCTCTCGTTGGAGTATCTCTGTCACGACCCAAAATTCACTAAGGGTCGTGGTGGCGCCGGACACCGCTGTCAGATAAGCCAACCAAGAATGCATAATTAAATTCCAGTTTTAGTACTTGCGGAAAACGTTTTTCTTATACGAAGAATGTTAAATAATAAAGATTTTACAAAAAAAAATGAACTTAAAGTCAATGAAGGACTTAATACCGAATAATCCAAAATCCTCCCAGAACCCGGTGTCACAAGTGCATGAGCATCTACTGATAGGGAAATAAAATACAACCCCCGTCCGAAATACAGTGGACAGGAAATAAATACAAAGTGCTGAAAGGGACTACACTAGCTGTGGTTCGCCTCGAATAATTCAACTCACCAAATCTCAGAATCATCCGCGCTGCTACGCCCAGTAGGCTGCTAGAGGTACATATACCTGTGCAACAAAAATGCACAGAAGTGTAGTATGAGTACGTAATCAACGTGTACTCAATGAGTATCCCGTCTAATCTCGAAGAAGTAGAGACGAGATGGTCAACTTCGACTCTTATTAGAGGTCAACTAACAATATATTAAAATGTGAGGAAATTATGGATTTATGTAGTAATTCTAATTCACGAAGCTGGAAAAACAGGTAAAGACCTTCAACAATTAATCAAGGATTTTCAAGGTTTACTTCATTATCTTATCAATTTATATCAAGCCACGAAGGCAAATTTCACGTTTAAAAATTCTCAAGCGACAAATAACATGCGCAAATCACACCGAGGCGATGGCCCGATCCAACAGAAATATAAATTGTGCACTGTCGAGGGTCGAACAGCACGAACCATAGATGCATTTATTACCCTGCTTGCGAATCATCCATGCAATGCGGTCAACATAAAATAAACAATTACCCTGCTTGCGAATCATCCATGCGAAGCAGGTACACATAAGATACACAATCACCCTGCTTGCGAATCATCCATGCGACGCAGGTACACATAATATACATGCTCAAATAGTCAATTAGAATTTTATCAGGGAACAATTATCCAAATAAAACCAATTCTCCTTTAACAATTTTTAAGAAATGAAGTTTAATCCTTTTAGTAATCCCTTACTAATTCAATGTGATTTAAGCAATTCAAGCTATCGATGGGTTCATAAATAATTCAAGTATAACATACTTTTGGATCCTAACTACCCGGGCAATAACATAATAGTAGCTACGCATGGACTCTCGTCACCTCGTTCGTACATAGCCCCCACAAATAGGAGCACATAATCAATTATTTCACCTATAGGGACAATTCGCTCTTACAAGGTTAGAAAGGAGACTCACCTCGCTCCGAAGATCCAAAACCGGCATTCCACGCCCTTCCGAAGACTCGAATTGATGCACAATGCTCCAAAACTAGCCAACAATTATGTAAACCCATTAATATATGCACAAACACTCATAACAATTCAATTTATATCAATTCTCAACTCCGCTCGAAAAGCCGATAAAAATGCCCCTCGGGCCCACGTGCCCTGATTCTGAAAATTATTGAAAATAAATATTACCCATAACTCATATGGTCTATATCCATAAATTCATCCAATTTAGTCCATGAATCGACCCTCAAATCAAGGATTTACCATTTTTTAACTTTGGGGCTCAAAATCCCAATTTCTACTATCCAAACACGGATAAAAATAGAAACCAACAGAAATTATCAAGGAGAAACATTAAAATAAAGGTCAGATATTTACCCCCTTGTTGAGACGAGAACAACGCCGCGAAAATCACCTCAAACGGAGTTCTAAAACAAGATATGCCCAAAATACTAAAATTCTCGGTTTATAACACTAACCAGGCGATATTCCTTCATCGCCTTCGTGGGAGACCTTCGCGTTCGCGAAGGGTAATTTTTCGCATTGATCGGTCAACCCAAAAATCCTTCTTCGCGTTCGCGGAACCTCTCTCACATTCGCGAAGAACAAATCTTCATACCAGAAACCAGCAATTCTTTCCGATACGGAAATAAGCATAATTCCCTCATACAATGTCCAAATTCGACAATTCTTTTTTCTATGGCTCTGTAACTATGATACGGATCTAATGGTATAATAAAAATTTAATTTGGAGATCATTTGATTAATATGGTACCCTTTATGTCCAAAAACGATGTTAAAACATCAAATAAGAGCGAGATACAACCCGAAACACACCCGAGGCCCTCGAGACCCGAACCAATCATACCATCCAGTCCCAAAACACATTACGAACTTGCTCGAGGCCTCAAATTATATCAAACAACGCTAAAACCATGAATCGACTTCCAATCTAAGCTTTATGAACTTTAGAATTTCAAACTTCTACTGTCGATGTTTAAAATCACGTTCGATTGACTTCAAATTTTGCACACAAGTCATATTTGACATTAAGGACCTACTCCAACTTTCAGAATCAGAATCCGACCCCGATATCAAAAATTCAGACTCTCGGTCAAACTTCTCAAAAACCTTCAAATTTCTATCTTTAGCCAAATGGCTCCAAAATGACCTACGAACCTCCTAATTCACTTCCGATCGCGCTCCCAACTCCAGAATCACCATACAGAGCTATTCCCAGATTCGGAATCCCAAACTGGCATCGATAACACTAAAATTCACTTCAAGCCAAACTTAAGAAATTTCTTCCAAAATGCTAACTTCCACAATAGGCACCAAAACGCTCCCGGGTTATCCAAAACCCAATCCGGGCATACGCCCAAGTTTGAAATCATCATACAAACCAGCTGGAACCTTTAAATCCCAATTCTGAGGTCGTTTACTCAAAATTCCAATCCTAGTTCATTCGATCAACTTTAAGCTTCCGAAATAAGAATTCTCTTTCCAAATCAATTATGGACTTCCCGAAATTTAATTCCGACCACGCGTA
This sequence comes from Nicotiana glauca, assembly GCA_026770625.1. Classification (NCBI taxonomy): domain Eukaryota; kingdom Viridiplantae; phylum Streptophyta; class Magnoliopsida; order Solanales; family Solanaceae; genus Nicotiana; species Nicotiana glauca. The sequence goes on from MU668777.1 coordinate 38,903, forward strand.
CAAGTTATAATACCCAAAATAAAGTTGTTCATGGCCTCAAACCGCTGAACGGAGTGCTAGTACCCAAAACAACCGTTCGGGTCGTTACAATCTCAAACTAGGCTCTCCGACCTCGATGGGTATAACTACGTCAGTCCCGTAGACTAGTGAATATGGCGTCTCGCCTATGCTGGTTTTTGGTGTAGTGCGGTATTCCCATAGTACTTCTGGTAGTAGTCCAGGCCATAGCCCTTTGGCGTCCTCGAGCTTCTTTTTCAATATGTTTAGTATTACTTTATTGGAGGATTCAGCTTGACCATTGCCGGCGGGATGGTATGGTGTGGAGAGTATTCATTTGATGTGCCACTTTTTGAAAAATTTGGTCATTTTCTTTCCAACGAACTGAGGTCTGTTGTCACATCTGATTTCTTTGGGGATGCCAAAGCGGCATATTATATTTTTCCATATGAACGTGATGACCTCTTGCTCACGTATTTGAGTATATGCACCTGCTTCCACCCATTTAGAAAAGTAATCAGTTAAAACCAAAAGGAAACGTACCTTGCCTCATCCTGTGGTCCGACAATATCCATCCCCCACTTTATGAATGGCCATGGTGAAGTGATGAAATGTAGGAGTTCTCCTGCTTGGTGTATCATAGGAGCGTACTTTTGACAGTGTTCACACTTCCTGACGTTGTCCACAACTTCTTTTTTCATGGTGGGCCAGTAGTATCCGGCGCGGATGAGGCATCGGACGAGGGTGCGATTTCCTGTGTAGGTGTCACAATGCCCCTCATGTACTTCTTCCAGTACTCGCCTCGTTTAATGTGGCCCAAGATATTTGGCCAGGGGGCCGTCGAACATTCTCTTGTAGAGATCACAGTTTACGAGGCTGTATCTGACTGGCTGTATTTGAAGCTTTTTGGCTTCTTTCTTATCTTGTGGGAGCGTTCCATCTTGCAAATATGTTACGAGACGGTTGCGCAAGTCCCAAGTTAGGTTTACAAAATGTACTTCGACTTGGTCTATGGCATAATGGAGGAGGGTGACCACGTTTTCCTTGTTGATATTTTTGGTGGCTGCCGTTAGCTTGGCGAGGCCGTCTGCTTCGATATTCTATGCCCTGGGTATTTGGTCGAGGCGGCATTCATTGAATTCTGGCAGCAATTTGTGAATTTCTGACTGGTACTTTTGTAGTCTTTATTCTTTGATTTGGAAAGTGCCTGTGACTTGGTTCACCACGAGTTGAGAGTCACAACGGAGGATGAGTCGTCGAGCGCCATATTTAAGGGCTAATTTCAATCCTACAATCACAGCTTCATACTCGACCTTGTTGTTAGTCATCTCGGGGCATCGTATGGACTGGCAAATTACTTCGCCCGTAAGAACCTCGCGGTCGATTCCCAGTCCTGATCTTGATGCATTAGATGCGTCGCCAGTGTAGAGGACCCAGACGTCAGAATGTGCGGAAGCGCGGAGCGCCTCCTGTTCTACTTCGGGCAATATTTCCGCGCTGAAATCAGCAAAGAAATCGGTGAGCACCTGCGACTTAATGTCAGTTCGTGATTGGTATGTTATGTCATGCTTGCTCAATTCTATAGCCCATTTGGCCAATCTACCCAGTAATTCAGGTTTGTGTAGGATGCCCCTGAGTGGGAAAGTTGTCACCCCGTTTATGGGGTGACATTAAAAATATGATCTAAACTTTCGCAAAGCTACGACCAATGCCAAAGATAGTTTCTCAAGGTGAGGGTACCTTGTTTTGACATCAATTAAGGTTTTGTTGATATAGTAAATCGGAGATTGCGAACCTTTTTTTTCGCGGATCAAGACTGCACTTACCGCGGCTTCGGAGACTGCTAGGTATACTAGTAGGCATTCACCCGGGTCTGCCTTGACGAGTAGTGGTGGCGAGGATAGATACACTTTCAGCTTTCTTAGGGCGTCAACGTATTCTGCATTCCACTGCAGTCCGTGGTCATTCCTTAGCATATTGAAGAATTTATGACATCTGTTCGATGATCGTGAAATGAACCTCGATAGGGTGGCTATTCGTCCTGTTAATTTATGTACCTGCTTCTTGCTAGTCAACGTCTCCGGTATTCCTTCGATGGCTCTGATCTGATCCGGGTTGACCTCGGTGCCCCTTTGCGATACCAAGAAGCCCATAAATGTTCCTGAGGTCATGCCAAAGGTGCATTTTTCGGGATTTAATTTCATCTCATATCATCTCAATATTTCGAAGGCTTCTTTCAAATGACTAATGTGGTCCTCCTTCCTTTTTGACTTTACCAATATGTCGTCGAAGTAGACCTCCATGGTCTTTCCGAGTTGTTCTTTGAACATTTTGGTGACTAAACTTTTATACGTTGCCCCTGTATTTTTGAGTCCGAACAGCATGACTTTGTAGCAGTACGTCCCTTGGTGAGTGATGAAGGTGGTTTTCTCTTGGTCTTCTTCTGCTATTAGAATTTGGTTATACCCAGAATATGCGTCCAGGAAGCTCAGTAGTTCGTGCCCTGCCATTGCATCGATGAGTTTGTCGATATGTGGCAACAAAAAAGAATCATTTGGGCATGCTTTGTTTAAGTCGGTGAAATCGACACACATCTGCCACTTTTCGTTCTTCTTTTTTACCATAACCACTTTGGCGACCCACTGAGAATACTTTGACTCTCGGATGAAGTCGTAAGCGAGCATCTTATCAACTTCTTCATTGACTGCATCGTTAATTGTGACATTGAACTTTCTCTTTATTTGCCGTACTAGCGGGTAAAGGGGGTCGACGTTCAGCCTGTGTGTGGTGATATCCTTTGGGATTCCCGGCATATCTGAATGGGAAAAGGCAAATAAATCGGCATTGTTAGTTAAGAACTCATGAAATTTACCTGGCTCTGAGAGGTTATGTCTGATATAAGCTTTTTTTGTGTTGTCGGTGCTGTCTAACTGAACGAGATCGAGATCTTCTACAGTTTCTTTGCAAGCTTCTATGACATCTGGGTCTTTGATGGCCTCTATCTGTATATCGGGTTTCGTTCCCGATATTGATGATTGCTATGCTACTGGACTTGCTCCCTTTAGTTGTTGGGTATGAGTGTAATATTGGGCGATTCGATAGCACTCTCGGGCAGTGCGTGGCTCGCCCCGGATTCTGAATATCCCCCGGGGTAGGAAATTTATTTACTTGGTAGAAACTTGACGGGACAGCTCGCATCGTGTGTATCCACGTGCGCCCTATGATAGCATTGTAGGCTATTTCTTGGTTCATAACGTGAAACGTCATTTCTAGGGTGACCCCTCCTACCAGAACAGGCAACATTTTTTCTCCCGAGGTTCGTTCCACTGCATTGTTAAAACCTGTTAGTGTTATACAATGCGGTACTATCTTATCCTCAAGTCTCATATGTAAGAGGACCCGTGGATGGATAATACACTCGCCGCTCCTGTCGTCCACCATTATTATTTTTACATACGTATCAGCGATATGTAAAGTTATAACTAAAGCTTCATAGTGAGGGAAAGGCAAACCGTTGGTATCCGACTTATCGAAGATGATACTATCTTCGAAGTCATCATACCGTTCATGGGCGACTGTCCTCTTGAGTTTGTGTGTGGTGGTGAATTTCACATGGTTGACTATTGCATCGTCGCCACCACCAATGATCATTTGTATGGTACGGTCCGGCGAAGGTTGTTTTGGTGGTCCTTAAGGTTGATCGTGTCCACGAGAAAAGTTGGCTCGTCTTCGGTTGCTCAACAGTTCTTTCAGGTGTCCCTAGATTAACATTCTTACTACTTCTTGCCACAGACCTATGCAGTCTTTAGTCTTGCGTCCCCTTTCCTAGTGGAATTCACACAGAACGTTCGATCTCCAGGTGCTCGGGTCTGACTTCATCTTTTGCGGCTACTGCACCTTTGTGCCGAGCTATTCCAGTGAATATACTATTTTCGAAGGAGAAACGCAAAAGTTATGAGCAAAAAACAATTGAGGCATACCTCTTTCATTTCGGTGTGGTCCAGTATGTCGGGGCGTGACATCTGCTTGTCGTGGTGGTGGTAGGATAGATGCTCGGATGTAAGGCCGATGTCTTTCTCAATTTAAATGGGATAGTTGATCCCTTCGACCATCATTGCGACATTCCCTCTTTGTTTCGGTCTAGACCGATGTTAGTCATTGGAGCAGTCTATTCAAGTCTTCCTCATCTGCTCTTACTTCAGCACAATAGACATTATGGATTTCTTCCCATATGGTGGGAGGGTATTTCATGAGTCTGCTTAGCAATTTCTTGGTTGCTTTCAACCCGCTTATGTTTAACCCATTTTGGAAGGCTGCCACCGCCATTCCCTCCGAAACATTTGGTAGGATCATCCTTACCCTGTTGAATCTGGTTAGGAAGTCCCAAAGTCCTTCGCACGTCGTTTGCCTAACGACGAAGATGTCATTTACTCTGGCTTCCGCCTTTTTTGCTCACGCATGAACGGTAACAAACTTATTTGCCATTTCTTCGAATGTCAATATTGACCACGCTGAAAGTTGGGAAACCATGCCAACGCTCCCCTTGTCAAATTTTTGCCGAATTTTTTCAACAGTATCGAGAGAAATTGTTCTTTCGATAGATCGTTGCCTTTTACCGCGATGACATAGTGAATCAGGTGATCCTCTGGATCCGTGGTGCCTTCGTATATTTTCAAATATGGTGGCATTTTGAATGTTCTTGGAATAGTGTGGGGGCTGCTCCTTCACTGTACGGCTGATCAATGAATCGTCCTGCATCACGTTTTGGTAGCAGCTTCGGAGTGCCCGGTATTTTATCGACCCTTTCCTAACGTTCTCTCATTTGATCGCGGAGTGTTTTGTTCTCGTTCTCCATATCTTCCATTTTCTTTAGAATGGCCGCGATTGCATCATTATCTGCATCAACGACAATATGAGTGTTACCTGTGAGTGGAGTTTCCGGCTCATCGGCGATAGCTTCAGTTTCTGCGCATATTGTGTCTTCGATATTCCTCTGAGTGGGTTTGTCAAGTATGTTTCTCAAGGTGTTTTCCAACCATTCCTCTAATAGCCTCTTCACAACTGGTGGTGCTTTTCCTGCTGCGGACGTTGAGGTTTTCTTCTCGCGTGAGATAGTCACGCTTTCGTGAGGGGTGGACACGATATTTCCCTCAAGTGTAGCACTTAACGTTACGTTTTCATCCTAGCACTAGCTTCTTTGATGGAGTCTAGCAGGTTGTTTGTGACTTCTACTATTGCCTTTGATCTTGCCTCTCCCTTTCCTGCCATTATTGAACTTTGCGAGGCTGTGAACATGCGTTTACATCTTTCAATGATCTAGATGAAACTAAAATCTTGGCTATAGAAATTCACACAGACGGCACCAAATTGTTTGACTCGAAAGATATTGTAACCTTTTTGAATAAATCAATCAAAGAAAAATGAGGAGGTAAATCTTAGCTAAATATAATAATCTCTAGAACAAAAAGGATATATAATGAACACAACGAATAATCTTTTCTGATCTCGTGAAGATCAATGATTGACCATTAGAAATGTTGACCGAAAAGTATTATAATTGCTACTATATTTTATAGAGAAAATTGCCCAGGGAGAAAAAAAAAAAGCCCCTTGCAAAGTTATTCTCCCTCTATGTATAAGGGACAAACCCCTTCTAGATCCTAAAAAGTATATTACAGGGAATATTCGAAGGAATATTCCTAGCGCCCCTTATCGAACCCATGTTGAGCTGCGAGGACCTCGCCGTTGGTTGTGTTCGTCGATGGTCGTGGCCGTGATCGTAGTCATCCAAATTTGAACCCATACAACTAGTATGTTGTTATTGTTTGTTACGATCATAGACAGATTCAGAATTTGAAATAACTAGTGCCATGATTTTTAATGCAAACTAGTAAAGAAGACTGGATTCAAATATATATTTAATCACTTGAATCGGTTTTGAACTAATTCCCTCTGGTTCGGTGTAAAATACTTGTACATAAACTTTTACCGAAGCGTCAGGATGCCGTGCCACCCCTAATGCCTATATAGATCCGACTCTTTTTGCAATAAACTTTCTTGTATGAATTTAAGTTATATATATAGTTGGTATAGCAAAATTTACATCAGCATATCATTTTTATGTCATACTCAATTAAACGATGCCTTATAAAATGGACAAATATACTTTCTATATTTCAATTTATGTTAATTCATTTGATTGAGCGCAAAGTTTAACAAAAAAAATGAAGATTTTTGAAATTTTTGGTTCTAAACAAGTCAGGATATTTTTATGACTCTAATTTTTTTTGGAAAACGGAGGGAGTATTATTTTTCTACACAACTGGTACAACAATTCTCAAGTTTCTCCTTAGGAATTTTAATATTAGTTTTTGGGTATTTTATTTTAGATTCAATTAAATACTCTCCACCATCTTAAAGGAAGTTTACTCTGCCTATATGATTGTTCATAACTTAAAACTCTTAACTTTATTCGTGTCAAATAAAGGAAAGGAAGAATTAGGTTTAGAATAAAAGCTTAAATTGTTTGATTCAAGTATAGATCAGGTAAATAATTATTCATATCACATGTGCTACAGTTTTAATAATTATTCATAACAAGAAATCTCATGTACTGAAATTTTAATTTTGATGATTTTAATATCCAGAGAACATTTAACCTTCCACGCATAGAGCTATGTACTTTTGGTCCCACAACTAACAAATTTCACAAAGTTAAGAAAAATGAGCTCTAAGCTAAAATAAAGAGTAAAGGTATCAAAATAAATTCTCATATCACAACATTCACGTGATTAACAATTGAAATTCATTTAATGGAGTAAGCATTTTTAGTTTGTTTAATGTTATATTCAAGACTAATAGGATGCCCGAAGAGTGGAGGTGGAGTACAATGGTTCTGTTGTATAATAACAAAGGCGACATTCAGAGTTGTCATAACTATAGGGGCATCAAATTACTGAGTCATACCATGAAAGTATGGGAGAGAGTGGTAGAACTGAGAGTGCAAAGGATGGTGTCTATTTCAGACAACCAGTTCGAGTTTATGCCGGGGCGATCTACCACAGAGGCTACCCACCTTATTAGGAGGATGGTAGAACAATACAGCGATAAGAAGAAGGATCTCCACATGGTGTTTATTGATCTGGAGAAAGCATACGACAGGGTTCCGAGGGAGGTCTTATGGAAATTGATCACGCCCAACTATGTCTTATAAAAAGGACTCTGCAGACGTTGCAAATATAACCCGAGTATTACACCCAGGATCGAATCCACAGAGAGTTAACCTATCAACCACTATCTTCAGACCCACAAATTCTTTAGAACCAGTTTCCCAAATATTCAAATCTCAGGTGAATGTTCTTTAACAACTACGCTTGCAAGTAACTAAATAGTTTTAAACTAAACTAATAAAGTCGTAGACAATAATGAGAAAAAGTTAAGGTAATAATTTCCCCTATTGATGGAATCCCTTCTGTTTATGCTCATAAAAATTTACCAACACATCTCTATCAATCATGAATGCTAATCTTACCGTAAATCTCTCCCGAGTAATCACAGTAATTTACTATTGCACTCTCCCGAGATACATTAGCTTACTTTATTTAGCACGATTCACTTTAGATTACACCCAAGGCTTTGTTATCCCTAGTCCAACCTTTAAACCCACAATTATAGATTCCTCTAATAATCTAGGAGTGGTGTTGTTCAACAATAACCTAAATATGTACTCTTTTCCAAGTTATGCACACTAAATAGGCACAGCTAATTGAGGATCCTGTCAATTAACTACAACAAATACGAAGTTGAACAAATAGAGATTAAACTCGCAATTTGTATTCACATAAACAAGAAGTTCATCACCTAATAGGATCCATCAAAACCTTAGACAGGAACTTTAGCTACTCATGGCTATGTGTAAATAAACTAAGATAGAATTCATCATAAAAAAATCAAAAGCAAGGAAGAAAGATGTTTGGAGTATTCTCTCACAATAGTTTCCCTTTCCAAGATAACCTAAAAATCAATACATGCCTCTCTTGGGCGAAGTCTAATGTTTTTAAATAGGGTTTAGGTCTAAAAATCCCTTATTTGACACTTTGACCCCTGAAGTTTCTGCGCCTGCCGCGGTCGCGGTAGAACCGCGGCCAATCACCCTCTCTGAACTTCTCAACTTCTGAAGCTTCCTTCCACCGCGGTTCTGCCGCGATCACGGTAGAACCGCGGTCAAACGTATTTTCTGAATCCCGAGGGCTGGCATGGCGTAGCTTCAATGGGAATTTACACATTTGGCCTCTTTTCTCCAATTTTTGACTCCAAAACTGCTCTTAGCCTTCCTTATACATATACCACCTGCAAACCATGAAAAACACTAATAAGAGCATTTTGTTATCACTTTTAGCATTAAAACTACACAAGAAGGTGATTATTTAAGGTGTGATTATAGTCAAATTCACTTATTATCAACATCCCACACTTAAAACCTTTGCTCGTCCTCGAGCAAACTAAATCACACTTCTAGGCCTAACTGTTCAATGCATTACCCCAATTTTTGTGACACCCACTATTATTAATGATCAACCTAAGCAGTGCACAATCATGTCTCAAATGCAGACTCTCATGCCAAGACACACTTGTGCTCACTCTAATTACTCTCACAGAAGTGAAGACTCACTTTTTCTTCCTGAGTCACATGCCCTCACACAAACAAAATCTGAGAGAAGTTCCACACACATAAAATTCAACAACAAGGAACCATATATAGAAAGAATTCACTCATTCTCAACAAAGAGCATTCACATGCCACACAGACACACCATAAGCTTGCCCCTAGTGTAATACTCTACTAATCGAGCCATTCAGTCAAAGATCAAGATGTCTTTATAGGTTATAATGTAGGCTAAGGGACGAGTAGGATATATTTGGATATAATGACTAACCTTCCTAAGCACTTTTAATACACACTTCCTTTTATTTCACCTTTATGCTCAACCCAATTATTATTTCACATTTTATTTCACTTGTAACCCCCACTTTTCTTTAGGTACAACTGGCTTTTTTTTTTATGGATTTATTGTACAATGCCAGTTTACCAATCAAACCTTCATTCTTGATTCCCTTGTTTCACTAACTCCCTACTACCCCACACTTTGACTTTTGTATATTCTTTAGTGAATCAAGTGCTTCTAGGAAGTAAAGGTTCAAACAATTAGCTTATTCAAACCCAGCGATTTAGATCATTATAGGGTTATCAAATAATAGGCTTCAGGCTCAAAGGGGTTAACTATGGTAATATGCACAGGTGGATTCTCAAGTCTAAAGGGTTGCACAAAGAAATGCCTCAATCATCTCTAAAACCAAACGACTTCTATTTCGCTTTGCAAACACACAGGGCAAGTTCTAGGTATCATATGCAAGCATAGGATGTAAGTAACAACTCACACACACTTAGCATATTCTGAATCAATTCATCAGTACAATCATACGAGTGTTCAAGCAAGACAAGATGTGCAAAATTAAGGCATATATTATGAGTCCACAAACAAGCTTAGACATCACACTCTCAAGTTCTTTTTAGTTATTTGCAAGTGTGCACATTTGGGGTTACATTCTGACCTTCACCCATCTAATCCTAAAAACTACAAAAAGAAAAATCTACCTAACCCGGTTCAAGAAAAACCCTTGGAAAAGAACCGTGGTCAAAAGAAAAACCAAGGGGGAGGTACTACACTGCCTAAAAGAAGAAAATAAACCAAAAAAAAAATTCTACATGGACAACTTCCCTCAAGACTACTGTCCACATAGTCCGTCATCAGGAAGAGCCCTCTAACTTTGTTTTTGGTTTTTTTATTTTTTTATAATTAGTTCCGACTTTGACCCTCAAGAGACCCGTCAACAAGTGTCCGCTGTTGGCCAAGTCAGCTAATCCTAATATAGATCTAATCAAATATATCCAACACTAACGCTACACTACATTATAGCTATATATAATACAACATACAAACAGAGCAAATCTCCCACCCCACACTTAAAATCATGGCATGTCCTCATGTCATATAAATAAAGTATAGAGCAGAAGGGTCAGAAGACTTCCCTGAGACTCGGTCAGAGTCGGAGACAGTGCTGGGGTTGACATGGAAGGCTCTCCCCAATGCACGGAACCAAGCCATGAACCGGCTCTCAGACCTTGATTGCCTCTGGGACATAGCATCCATCCTTGTGTGCAATCCATCCACTGAGGTGCGGAGATCCGCAACCTCTTCTTCCATCGACCGCAGCATAGGCTTGGTGGACTGTGATCTGGATATGCCAGCCCCAGAATGAGTGTATCTAGATGGTCCGGCACTGTCAACGGACCTCCTGGATGGAGCAAGCGGGACCAGATCATCATCATCATCATCTATCTCAATTGTGGTCCTTATTCCCCTGCCCACTCTGATGGAAGAAGCTTTGAATGCTGCTTTGGGTGGCAAATCTCCATCGGCAGGATTGGTGGGTGTGTTTCTCATCAAGCACAGTGTGGTCACTAAGGAAGGGTAATAGAATCCCTTTGTCAGTAGCGGTCCCCGTATGACCATTTCATCACCAATAATCCGGGCCTTATCAAAATCCTTTCTTGTCACAAAGCACCAAGTCAACAGTGCCCGATTGAAGTTCACATCCGTTGTATTGCTGGATGGCAGGAACCTGCTGCATATAACAGTCAACCAACACTTGGCCAAGTGTGTGAAAGAGTTAGAGTTAAGGGTTATTTTGTCACGTATCCAAACGGGTCGCCCCCCTGTGCAAAGTACATCCGTAATGACCTCCCATGTCACCGCTGGCCTGTCATGGTAATAGTCGACGTCACTGTTGAACGGAGGCAGCCGACACCTGGCAAATTGTTGGAACTGTAGCACTGACCACCGTGCTCCGAACAATCACCTCCCTACCCAAGTGCAATGGGCAGTTGGCATAAAATTCTCGAACCAGCATCTTGTTAACTGGAGCAGGGTCTTTAAATAGGAATTCCATTTCCCGCCTCCGTATTTCTTCATACATCTCCACCTTTTCGGCTCGGAGGGCTACCCGATCAATCGGGATCTCATGTAGGAAGGCCTTTGTAGCCTTGGAGTTGAAGTCGTCCTCCGCCAGTTCCGATTAGAACCTGGACTCATCATAAGTAGGTCGTTGGGATGGACTGCCAGATCGCCTGTGTCTTTTAGGGGCCATGTGACCTGCACAGAATCAATATAAACATCAAATGTGCCTTAACTAGTGCCAATCGGATGGGTACTCAGACTTCACCACCCGCCGGCACCAATAACTTTCCCTCAATTCATTCATAATAACCTCTACAATGGCCCCATAATTTTCTTACCGCTTCCGGCATAATATATCCCACGCTTACTCCTTTCAATTTTACACATAAAATACAACACCACCATATATAAACTACAACTATACCACAAATCAACTACACATCATCAGCCATCAATTACAACACCCCAAACCTAGGTTGGGCTTAAAATACCCCAAAAATATACAACACAATACCAAAATTTCAGCTATCACATGACCCAATTCTATACTACACTACAAAAATATAGTTTAGGCCTCCAAGCTACCAACACCACTTCACAATTATTGAATAATGGAGAGCCAATCAATTTGGTACCAAACAGCCTCATAAACATCAACTACAACAATGGTAAACATAGAAGAAAGCAAAAAATTCAAATTTTACACTAATCCTAACTAGGGTTTAGTTAAAACTAATAACTTAACAAAATACGCTACTTAGAAGAGAAAGAAATAGAGAGAGATGAGAATAACTTACTTGAGTTGAAGAGAGGGAGAAGTGGAGGTGTGTTAATGAGGTTGGGGAGGAAGGGGGGGAAGATGAAGAGAGAAGGGAGAGAGTTTGGGGTTATTTTTGTAGAGAGAGGATGAGAGAATGGGATAAGAGAGGGGGTGATTTTTATTTAGGTTAAAGGGTTTGTTTTTTTTAAAAATAAATTAAAAAAATAAAAAATTTAACTTTCCTACTTACCTGGCCGCGTCTGGGGCTGCCGCGGTTCTGTCGCGGTCGCGGTAGAACCGCGAGCAGTGAGGTTCAGAGGGCTATGTGACCGCGGTCGCGGTGGAACCGCGGTCGAAGCCTCTCTCAGATTCTTTTGGCCTTTTTTTTAATATAGACTAAGATAAGATTACACTTACAACAATTCTGTGGGTTGCCTCCCACACAACGCCTGATTTAATATCGCGGCACGGCTCAGATGAACACAATTAAGGTTCGATCGACCTCTGTGGTTCATTCAAGTGTAACTCGGTCATATCCTTAGGCTCGTTCATACCCACATACAATTTCAACCTCTGACCATTGAATCTAAATATACGAGAGTCATCTTCAGTTGCAACTTCCACAGCTCCGGATAGAAACACTTCAACCACGCGAAATGGTCCAGACCACCTTGAATTTAGATTACCCGGGAACAACCACAGTCTTGAGTTATAAAGCAATACCTTGTCCCCAGGTTTGAAATTTTGCTCAATGATGTTGTGATCGTGAAGCCTCTTCATTCTCTCTTTATACAGCCTTGTGCTCTCAAAAGCAAGATACCGGAACTCCTCGAGCTTATGTAATTCAGTGAGCCTTGACGTGCCCGCAACTTCCAAGTCTAAGTTCAGCTGTTTTAGTGCCCACCACGCTTCATGTTTAAGTTCAATAGGTAGGTGACAGGCCTTCCCAAACACCAACTTATATGGTGACATACCAATTGGTGTCTTGAAAGCTGTCCTGTAAGCCCATAGTGCATCATCTAGCTTCCTTGACCAGTCAGTTCTTGTAGCATTGACATTTTTTGACAATACGCTCTTAATCTCTCTATTGGACACCTCAACATGTCCACTAGTCTGCGGGTGGTATGGAGTAGCCACCTTGTGGCGCACATCATATTTAGCCAAAAACTTCTCGAAGGCCCGGTTGCAGAAGTGGTGCCTCCGTCGCTGATAATTGAGCGCGGTGTCCCAAAGTGGGTGAATATGTTCTTCTTAAAAAACCCGACCACCACCTTAGCATCATTGGTGGGTAATGCTGTAGCTTCCACCCACTTGGACACGTAGTCTACAGCAACAAGAATGTATTTATTGCCATAGGAGCTGACGAAGGGACCCATGAAATCTATCCCCCAAACATCAAACACTTCCACCTCTTGAACTGGGTTCATGGGCATCTCGTGACACCGGGAAATGTTCCCAGTGCGTTGACATTCATTACAGCCCTTGACCCACAAGTGAGCATCCTTGAACACCGTTTGGCCAGAAAAATCCGGCCTCTAGTACCTTAGCCGCTGTCCTGATTCCTCCAAAGTGACCGACATACGCCGAAGCGTGACAAGCCTGCAAGACAGAAGATTGTTCGATCTCGGGGACGCATCTCCGGATCATGTTATCAAAGCATATTCTAAACAAGTAGGGCTCATCCCAGTAATACAAATGGCTTTCACGAAAAAATCTCTTCCTCTGGACCGACGATAGGTCGTGAGGAACAATACCACTGGCCGGGTAATTGGAATAGTCTGCATAGCAAGGCACTTCCAAATGAGTGGTAGCGAGCAGTTGCTCATCTGGAAAAGTTTCCAGAATTTCCTCAACTTCTACTACATTTTCAGCTCCTTCAAGTCGTGATAGGTGATCAGCAACTTGATTTTTAGTGCCTTTGCGGTCACAAATTTCAAGATCGAACTCTTGCAGTAGCAACACCCAACGAATCAAGCGTGGCTTAGAGTCCTTCTTTTCTATTAAGTATCTAAGAGCTGCATGGTCAGTGTATACGATTACCTTAGATCCTATAAGATAGGACCGGAACTTGTCAAAAGCAAATACTACAGCTAGCATCTCCTTTTCTGTCACTGTGTAGTTCAACTGGGCTCCGCTCAGCGTCCTACTAGCAGAGTAGATTGGGTGCATCAATTTGTCCTTTCGCTGGCCCAACACTGCCCCCACCGCATAGTCACTAGCATCACACATTAATTCGAACGGTTGCTCCCAGTTGGGGGCAATGATTATGGGTGTTGTGACCATCCTTTGCTTTAACTCCTCAAAAGCTACCCTGAAATCATCATAAAATACAAAAGGGTGATCTTTCTCTAACAACTTACAGAGAGGGTTGGCGATTTTGGAAAAGTCCTTAATGAATCTCCGGTAGAACCCGGCATGTCCAAGGAAGCTTCTTATGGCTTTGACTGAAGTTGGTGGCGGCAGCTTTACTATGACATCAACCTTTGCTCTATCAACCTCTATTCTTTTGCTTGACACCCGGTGCCCCAAGACTATTCCTTCTTGTACCATGAAATGGCACTTTTCCCAATTTAGAACCAAGTTAGTCTCGATGCACCGTTTTAGCACACGCGTCAGATTTACTAGGCATTCCTCAAATGAATTCCCCACCACTGAGAAGCCATCCATGAATACCTCCATTATATCTTCTACCATGTCAGTGAATATGGCCATCATGCATCGTTGGAATGTGGCGGGTGCATTGCATAGGCCAAAGGGCATCCTCTGAAGGCATAAATGCCATATGGGCATGTGAAGGAGGTCTTTTCTCTGTCCTCAGGGGCAATAGAGATCTGATTGTACCCTGAGTATCCATCCAGGAAGCAAAAGTGTAACCTCCCTGCCAATCTATCCAGCATCTGATCAATGAAGGGAAGTGGGAAGTGGTCTTTCCGGGTGGCTAAATTCAACTTTCTGTAATCCATGCAAATTCTCCAGCCTGTGACGGTTCTTGTTGAGATAAGTTCATTGTTGTCATTCTTCACTACCGTCATGCCACCCTTTTTAGGAACACATTGAACTGGGCTAACCCAGCTACTGTCAGAAATTGGGAAGATGATTCCTGCATCCAACTACTTTATCACTTCCTTCTTCACCACTTCCTTCATATTTGGATTTAGCCTCCTCTGATGTTCCCTGGAAGGTTTGTGCCCCTCTTCTAGCATAATCTTGTTCATGCAGTAGGCGGGGTTGATCCCCTTGATGTATGCCATGGTCCACCCAATGGCATTTTTGCACTTCTTTAGTACCTATATAAGCTGTTGAACCTGCACATCTAACAAACCAGATGAAATAATAACAGGTAATGTGGAATTTGGACCCAGAAACTCATACCTGAGATGGGCTGGTAATGGCTTTAGTTCCAGCTTAGGTGGTTCTTCAATGGATGGTTTTGCTGGGAGGGTCTCTCTCTTTTCTAAGTGTAAAGGCTCAAACTCTAAATTTCTGTCCCAGGACCCTCTACCTTCCAATGCTAACACCCAATCCGACAAATCCTCCCCATTCACTTCATTTAAATTCATTAAGCATGCAGCCAGGGGGTCCTCAGCCGTCAACACCTCATCATCAGACTCTAAAATTACATCCACTGCATCAATAAGAGAGAAATTTGCTAAATCACTCGGTCGCCTCATAGATTTCTGCACATTGAATATAATTTCTTCATCATTGAGCCTCATCTTGAGCTCCCCAGTCTCACAATCAATCAAAGCTCTCCCCGTGGCCAAGAATGGTCGTCCTAAGATTATAGGAATTTCTTCATCCACCTTGCAGTCCAAGATTACAAAATCTGCAGGGAACACGAATTTCCCCACCTAAATGAGTACATCATCAAGAATTCCAAATGGACGTTTCACAGTCCTGTCGGCCAGTTGCAGCAACATAGAGGTGGGTCTAGCTCTCCCAATTGCCAGCCTTTTATAAATAACCAGGGGCATAAGATTGATGTTGGCCCCTAAATCATAAAGTTCCTTAGTAAAGGCAAAGTTCCCTATAGTGCATGGAATTGTAAAGCTACCTGGATCAGATAACTTTTCAGCTACAGGTCTAGACACCACTGCACTACAGGTCTGAGTAAGTGTCACCGTGGCCAAGTCTTGGAAGTCAAACTTCCGAGACATCAAATCCTTCATCATTTTAGCATACCCATGCATCTCCTTTAAATCTTCAATCAATGGAATATTTACCTGAATTTGCTTGAGCATTTCAAAGAACTTTTTGTACTGCTCCTCTTTTTGGTGCTTGGACGACCTCTGTGGGAATGGTGCAGGAGGTCTTTTCTTCCCAATCACTTGAGATTTCTCTTTCTCAGCTATTATTTCAACTACTGGCTCTTCAACTGGCTCATCTACTTTCCCGGTCTCTTGCTGCATATCCTTCTCCTCAGGTGTGGGCTGGACTGTCACCTCTGTCAATACCGTAGACTCATCCATCTCAATGGGCACTGGAATGAGTGTCTCAGCCTGTATGTTACCTCGAGCTCTCTCTTTTTCAACATCTAGATCCCTACCATTTCGGAGACTCACTGCCATCAGCTGCTTTGGGC
>MU668777.1:57043-75639 GCA_026770625.1 Nicotiana glauca
GTCCTTTAAACCTGCCCCATGTCTCATGTAGAGTCTCCATTGGTTTCTGCTTGAAGCTCACGATGTCATCAATTTGTTGAGCAGTTTTGTTGGGCGGGTGGAATTTGTTGTGAAATTGCTTAACTAATTCATCCCAAGTTTCTATAGAGTTGATAGGGAGTGAATTCAGCCAAACCTGTGCAGCTCCTGTCACCGAGAATGGAAACAATAATAGCCTGATTGCTTCCGGAGTCACGTTGGGTTGCCTTTGTGTTTTGCATATAGATAGGAAGTTCTTCAAGTGCTGTTGAGGACCTTCTATTTGTGTCCCAGAAAAGAGTCCTTTGTTTTGCAACAAGTTTAGCATATTGTTTGTGATCTGGAACGATTCAGCTTGTATTGCGGGCACAACAATGGCAGTGTCCAAATTGTCAGTTGTTGGTTGTGCCCAGTCATATAATGCACCCTCAGGCACAGGAGGTGCCCCTTCCCTGGCATTTAAGCCAACTTGCTCATTCTTGACGTTTCTGTTGGGATCGTTTACGTCTCCCGTGTTAATTTCGATTTTGAGTGTTTGTTGGGATTGTTGAATTCTTTTGTTGGCACGGTTCAATGCCCGGAATGTTTGCTCAGGGTCTGAGAGTCCTTCAAGTAGTTTTTCAGTCCTCGTAGACTTTCTAGGCATACACCTGAGCAACCAAGTCAACAACCGTTAAATTTTCAATGAAAAATTTGGTAGAGAGAAAACTGACTACAATAAGAATCTTTGTATTTCTGTCAATGGCAATTGATAATTTCGTTAATTCCCCGGCAACGGCACCAAAATTTGATCATGCCCAACTATGCCTTATAAAATGGACTCTGCGGACGTTTCAAATATAACCCGAGTATTACACCAGGGTCGAATCCACAGAGAGTTAACCTATCAACCACTATCTTCAGACCCACGAATTCTTTAGAACCAGTTTCCCAAATATTCAAATCTCAGTTTAATGTTTTTTAACAACTACGCTTGCAAGTAACTAAATAGCTTTAAACTAAACTAATAAAGTCGTAGACAATAATAAGAAAAAGCTAAGGTAATGATTTCCCATATTGATGGAATCCCTTCTGTTTATGCTCATACAAATTTACTAACACATCTCTATCAATCATGAATGCTAATCTTACCGTAAATCTCTCCCGAGTAATAATTTACTATTGCACTCTCCCGAGATACATTAGCTTACTTTATTTAGCACGATTCACTTTAGATTATACCCAAGGCTTCGTTATCCCTAATCCCGCCTTTAAACCTACAATTATAGATTCCTATAATAATCTAGGAGTGGTGTTGTTCAATAATAACCTAAATATGCACTCTTTTTCAAGTTATGCACACTAAATAGGCACAGTTAATTGAGAATCCTGTCAATTAACTACAACAAACACGAAGTTAAACAAATAGAGATTAACCTAGCAATTTGTATTCACATAAACAAGAAGTTCATCACCCAATAGGTTCCATCAAAACCTTAGACAGGAAATTTAGCTACTCATGGCTATGGGTAAATAAACTAAGATAGAATTCATCATAAAAAAATCAAAAGCAAGAAGAAAGATGTTTGGAGTATTCTCTCACAATAGTTTCCTTTGCCAAGATAACCTAAAAATCAATACATGCCTCTCTTGGGCGAAGTCTAATGTTTTTAAATAGGGTTTAGGTCTAAAAATCCCTTATTTGACACTTTGACCCCTAAAGTTTCTGTGCCGCGGCCAATCACCCTCTCTGAACTTCTCAATATCTGAAGCTTCCTTTCACGCGGTTCTGCCGCGGTCGCGGTAGAACCGCGGTCAAACGTATTTTCTGAATCCTGAGGGCTGGCATGGCGTAGCTTCAATAGGAATTTACACATTTGGCCTCTTTTCTCTAATTTTTGACTCCAAAACTGCTCTTTAGCCTTTCTTATACATATACCACCTGCAAACCATGAAAAACACTAATAAGAGCATTTTGTTATCACTTTTAGCATTAAAACTACATAAGAAGATGATTATTTAAGGTGTGATTATAGTCAAATTCACCTATTATCAGAAATGCTTAGAGGTTAAAGGGGTCCCGGTTGCCTACATTATGGTGATTAAAGACATGTATGATGGAGCTAAGACTTGGGTTAGAACAGTAGGAGGCGACTCCGAGCACTTTCCTATTATTACGGGGTTTCACCAAGGGTCTGCGTTCAGCCCTTTCCTATTTGCCTTGATGATGGATACACTAACTCATCATATTTAAGGGGATGTGCCATGGTGCATGCTATTTGCTGATGATATAATCCTAATTGACGAGACACAAGGCGGCGTCAACGAGAGGCTAGAGGTTTGGAGACAGGCCCTTGAGTCTAAAGGCTTCAGGTTGAGCAGGACGAAGACGGAATACCTCGAGTGCAAATTTGGGTCCGAGCCGACGGAAGCGGGAGTGGAAGTGAGGCTTGACTCTCAAGTCATTCCTAAGAGGAGTAGCTTCAAGTACCTTGGGTCAGTTATTCAGGGGATAGGGGAGATCGACGAGGATGTCACACACCGTATAGGGGTTGGTTGGATGAAGTGGAGGTTAGCGTCGAGAGTCCTGCGTGACAAGAAAGTTTCACCGTTACTAAAAGGTTAGTTTTATAGAGCAATGGTTAGGCCTGCCATGTTGTATGGGACCGAGTGTTGGCCGGTAAAGAACGCACACACCCAGAAGATGAAAGTAGCAGAAATGAGGATGTTAAGGTGGATGTGAGGGCATACAATGATGGATAAGATTAGGAATGAAGATATTCGAGAGAAGGTGGGCATGGCTCCCATGAAAGACAAGATGCGGGAAGCAAGACTCAGATGGTTCGGGCACATTCAGAGGAGGAGCACTGATGCACCGGTGAGGTGTGAACGACTAGCGGTGGTGGGCACAAGAAGAGGTAAAGGGAGACCTAAGAAGTCTTGGGGAGAGGTTATCAGGCAGGACATGACGCGACTTAGGATTACTGAGGACATGGCCCCTGACAGGGAATTGTGGATGTCGAGCATTAAGGTTGTAGATTAGGGGGTAGTTATGAATATTTTCACAGAGCACTAGAGTGAGACTAGCCAGTTAGGAGTTAGTCTTAGGATTTTAGTCTTAGGATACTACTGGCCCACTACTAATGCAAGGCTTTATTTGCTGGATATTATTATATCTTCCATCTTTTTCGTATTGCCTGTATTTCATTTTTCCTGTTATTTTATGTTATTTTATTATGAGTTTATTGATAGTAATAATATATCGTCTTTTGTTGCTTTCTTGAGTCGAGGGTTTCCTGGAAACAGCCTCTCTGTCCCTCGGGGTAGGGGTAAGGTCTGCGTATATATTACCCTCCCCAGACCCCACTTGTGGGATTACACTGGGCCGTTATTGTTGTTGTTGTGGAGTAAGCATTTTTAGTCCCAACTATTGATAAAGTTTAGTTTTAGTTGTTGTGATATTTGACTAAGCATATATAACCTTCAATTAAATGACTATGGTGAGAATGTAAAGAGGAGAAATATAGATGCTCCCATTTAGGGGGTGTAAGAGGTTGATTTGACGGGTCTAAGAAGGTATTCCAAAAAAGTACTAGGAAGAGTGATTAGGCAGAACATGCCACTATTTTAGCTTACCGAAGGCATTATCCCCGATGGGAAAGTATGAAGTCGAGTATTTTGTTGAAGGTTGACAAGTAGCCGAGAGTTTCTCCTAGTCTTTCTAGTAGTACTAGAATTATTCTTGTATTTTTTTTCTTTTTCCTATTACCTTGTTGTTTCCTTTTCACTGTTCCTTGAGCGGAGGATCCATTGAAAACCGTTAGCAACCTAGTTGTAAAAATATTTTAACTTTTGCATACTTCCTCCATAAAGGGATCTGACATATATATTTCAATTAGTTTAAGGTTAACTGTACTTAGTTGATTATCACAAGAACCAAAATAAGAATTTACCCATAACTAAGGGACAAAATGTGCTATTATTCCTATTTAATTTACGAAAATATGTTACTGTATAGACCAAAAGCTCAAAACTCTATTAGTTACAGGTTATTTGTCAAACGTTGAGAAAATCAAAATTGGAAGATGACAAAAGTTAAGGAACAAACAAAAAACTCTCTTAAATTAAAATATTAACAAATGAGCATCCCAATCAATAACTTTATTTTGAAGTAGGCGAGCGAGTTATGGTTATTGTTACAGGTGCAACGAGTGTGCATTATTAATACTCGATTTGTTTCAAATTATATGATGGTAATTTTTATATACAAATAATATTTTTATTTTTAGAAGTGATTCAATTTTATTATTTTTATTTTATCCTATGAAATGACTATAAATACATGATACTTATATCTTATTTTTGCCATAAATTTTTATTCACTTCGGTCCATAATAAGTGATTTTTTACATTTTATTTTGGTCCAAAATAAGTGTTATTTTACATAATCTAGAAGAAATTAACTTTATTTTTCCAAAATTTATCGTTATTTACATATTGTAATGTATCAAGTTAACAATATGCAAAATTTAACTAACAATAATTTAGTCAAAATATTTTTTTTGCTCTAAGAGTTAGCATATTCTTAATGGATGTGCAAAATGCCAAAAATTTATCTATTATGGACGGAGAGAATAATAATTTTAAATTTTGTACCCTCTCAAAGTAAAATACATTAAATTATGAAAAATTATATATTTTAACCGTTCTATTGAAAACACATTGAACATGACTTATATCTAACTATCACAAATATCCAACAGTACCCTTTAGTGATGGATCGGGGATTTTGTGCAAGCGGGTTCAGTCGAAGAAGTCCATAACTAACATAAGCGGTATATGCTATATAAGCAGGTTCAAAAATAATTTCTATACAAAATTTACCTTGCTTTAGCCATAATATACATATATACAGTATTATTTTCTGACGAAGTGGGTTCAGTTGAACCCACTTTTTACCACTTGGGTTTGCCCCGGGTACCATCATCAATAACATTCATTATTATATTGTTGCAAACCATAGTTCTGAACATAAATAAATTTGTCACACAATTATTATTTTTATAATGAACTACATAATACACTATCAAATGACCGAGAAGACGAAGCAACATTGTTACGAAATAATAAATTGTGGGTTCTTTTATAAATATAAAAGTTTAGGGCAATTTTTTTAAAATATTATAATATTATTTGGGCCAAAACCAACTCTTGTCTAGTTTTGGGATTTGGTTTTTGGGTTTTGGAAATTTGCCAAAATATGGATAAACGGAAAGTTCCAACATAATATACTGAAGATTGGAGCACTTGTGTATTGAATTCCAGCATAATATGCTGAAACGCCAGTATATTATGCTGTAACCTCTAGTATATTATGGTGAAACTCCCCATGTAAAAGATTTGAATTACAATATATTATGCTGGAATATTTTAGGATTTTAAGCAGTATTTTCGTTCAGAATTATCTTTACATGAAAAGTGACTAAATTTTTATTACTTTTGAAACTATGACTATTTTTCAATTACCACTTATAAATTTGTCTATTTTAAATTTCATCCTAAAATTTATGAACTAAATATGTATGTGCCAAAAAAATTTAAATATATTTTGATAAAATTTATGGCCAAACTGGTCTTAAGATTGTTCTCTCATGTTTCCTTGTCATCTCTGTTAATTGTCTTTATATGGCTGCACCCTGCAAAAATCAGAAATTGACTCGACTCTCCTGCTACTGCTTTTCTGATTCTCTTCGTCACCTTTGCTATTATTTCCTTGTTTGCCCATTTTTTCTTTTTTTGGTGATAAAAGAATAATAGACCACAGTGTAGACTGCATAGACTTGATAATTTTTCTTCTCAAATAATAAGGAGCCGTTTGTTCATGAGTTTTTATTCCCTCTTTTCGATTTTTTTCTTAAAAAAAATATGTTTGTCTATGAAAGTTTATAAATTTTAGGATACTTTTCGAAAATAAATTTTTCAAAAATTCATATTTTCGATTTTTTTTTTGTACTTCACTCAATTGCAATATATTTTCTAATGAAATATATGTCCAAACATAATTTCAAATTTCAAATACCATTTTTCAACTTAATTCCAAATATTTTTTTTTTCAAAAATTATAATTTTATATCCAAATGCCTACTAAAAACTTCTACAATAATGATAAGGCAATTCAATGCATAAATCATTTTGTATTCACGCATGGTTTAGAGAAGGGTCATACCTCAATGAGTGTGATGTAGGCAGCCTGCACTAAAAATTAAAATTTGACTAATCACCTGTAAAATTACCTCCTGTAGACATCAAAATTTTAATGGATAGCCAAATCCTAAAGTAAAGATATTACAGGACTCTTGAAATCGTAGGAGTCTATTAGAGTTTCTTGAAGGTTACTCTACCCTAAACACTAACTCACATCTATATAAACGGATACATATTCCCTTGAAGTGGTGCCTCAAAAATCCCAGAAACTCTTGGGATATTCACAACGAGATCGAAATATGGTTGGATACTTCTTAACAATCAAATAGTTCAAGAAGCTGGATATCAAATATATCCCTAGAAGGTCTGTATCATCCTACATCGAGAAATACGCGGATTCAGCCCTCGAATCACAGAGATACTCAGGAGAGAAGAATCAAGGTAAAAACAAAATTGTACTCACAATTGGTTAGTAAAAATATTTTTCTCTTATTTTCTGATTGAAATTTATTTTTCATATGTTGAAAATTAGTTGCAAACAAATTGGTACGGCCAGTGGGATCATTTCTACCCTTCGTCTCTCCCTCATGTAAATCGAAAACTCCAAGTTTCAAAAGTATTTATTGCAATGGTTGAGCACTTCAAGTCTCGTCTTCAAGTTTCAACAAGCCTACACCCTGACAAACCTTGAAGTAGGGGACATTTGTAGACATCAAAATTTTGAAGGATCAAGCCAAATCCTAGATTAAAGATACTACAGGACTCTTGAAATCTTAGGAGTCTATTATGATTTCTTGGAGATTACTCTACCCTAAACCCTAACTCACATCTATATAAAGGGATACATATGTCCTTGAAGAGGTGTCTCAAAAATTATAATGACCCGGTCAATCGTTCTGAGAGTTATAGCCCCATTTCTCCTATTTATATTTTTTTATGTGTTGTTCAGCTGTGTTGAGTTGTATCGAATTGGTAGATTTGGGTTCAGCGTAGTTTTGGAGTGAAATGATCACTTGTTCTCTTAGTTAGAAAAGTCAACCGGAAGTTGACTTATAAATAAACGAATCCGGATTTGGATTTTTTATGATTCAATTAGCTTTGTTGGGTGATTTTAGACTTAGGAGTGTGTCCATAATATAATTTGGAGGTCTGTGGTATAATTAGGCTTGAATTGGCGAAAGTTGGAAGTTTAGAAGTTCTTAGCCTTGAATTCGAGGTTGATTTGGTGTTTTTGTGTTTTTTGGGTGTTTTGGAGGTTCGACTAAGTTTGCATGGTGATATGTAACTTGTTGGAATTATTGATTGAGGTCCTGAGGGCCTCAGGTGAGTTTCATATAGGTTTGGGTTGTGTTTTACTTGTTTCTTCAAGTATAATTGATATCATATTGAAGAAATGAGCTCCGATTTCGTTTTTGATTGAAGTATTAGATTCGTATCATAATTACGGACTCGTAGCAAAAAGAATCGTTGAATTTGGATATCATATGAGGATTTTATGATCATTTACTAAGAATTAAGTTGCTAGATTTTTTCCAGTTTAATTACGAAATTGCCACTGACATTGTATTTAAAGATCTGTACTATTTGCAAATATTAAAACCTACATATCTCATTCATTATAAGGTCAAATTGAGTGATTCAAAAGCATAACTTGACTAGAATGTCACAAGAAATCTATTGGAGGTATAAAAGGCGAGTTTTGGGATCGTTTGGCACAAGAAACAAGGTAAAATAGCTGGCAAAAAATATATATATAAAACAAGGGTTTGTTCTTTCGGTCATATTTTGAGTTGGGGAGCTCGGATTTGGGCGATTTTGGTGGAGAGTTTCACCATAGGGATTGGGGTAAGTGTTCTTTACTTGGTTTTAATTATATTTTATGAATCTATCTTCGTTTTTGGGATTTGATTGATGATTTCAAAGTGAAATTGAGGGAGTTAAGGTTGGACTTTTCGAGAGTTTTAAGTGAGGATTTGAGGAACCAAACAGAGTCCGATTTTGATAAATTTTATATGGTTAGACTCGGTAGAGAGAATTGTTATTCTGTCATTTTTGACTAATTCCGAGATGTGGGCCCGAAGGTCGGGTTTTGGATAATTTCGGATTTTTGGCATATTTTGTAGTTTTTTTATTGTGGAATTCGATTCCTTAGTCAATGTTGATGGTATTAATCTTAATATGGTTAGATTCAGAGCTTTTGGAGACTGAGTCTAGAGACGAGGGCATTCCGGAGTAAGATTTTACGTTGTTGAGGTAAGTAACAGTTTTAACTCTGGCTTTGTAGGTATAAACTCGAAGAATTTGATATCAAGTGATTGTTTGGAGGTGAAACCCATGCTAGGTGATGGGCATGTAGATGTATACCTCGAGTGATTGAGACTTGGTACGTCCCGTGAGGTTGCGAGGCCTAATAGTTATTATCTATAGTTGTGTGTTTACTTGTTGTTGATCTTGTTTGCCTTTATGTTAGAGATCATGCTTAGGTTTTATTCTTGCTCACATTATTTGTACTTAGTCATAGAGATTATTGTACATGTTTACCTCAGTCTCTATTATTTGCTAATATGTTGTGATACTCAATGTTGGTTGTGTTTCCTTATTTGTTGATGATGGTGAGGCTAGTGAGTTACATGATTGAGTGAGACCGAGGGCCTAGTTGTGAGGATATTAATGCCATAGCGCGTGAGTTGTCCGCATAGCACATGAGTTGACAATGCGGGTCCAGGTATTTATACCATAGTGCGTGAGTTGTTCGCGTAGCATGTGAGTTGACAGTGCGGATCCAAGTATTGATATGATGGCTTGGTTGTGAGGATATTAATACAATAGTACATGATTTGTCTGCGTAGCACGTGAGTTGACCGTGCGGGTCCAGGTATTGATACCATAGCGCGTGATGTCCGCGTAGCACGTAAGTTGACCGTCCGGATCCAGGTATTGATATGATGGCACGTGAGTTGTCCGTGCTTAGCGCTTGGGCTTTGGGAGCCCCTCCGGAGTCTGTACACACCCCCAGTAAGCGCAGAGTGTCGAGTGTATTGAGTGTTGAGTGTTGAGTGCTGAGTGCGAGTGCTAAGTGATGGAGTCAAATTGCTCTGAAGTTGCATTTACTTTTGTTGTTGCTGCATTTATCTGTTAAATTTCTTTGTGGTATTTACTGAGTTATGAAATTTACCTATTTATTCATGTTTATTTTTTTGAAATTGTGAAAATAAATAATTGGACTATTTTACTTAGCTCGTCACTACTGCTCAGTTCCTTAGTTATTTCTATTACTACTGAGGTGTTTGTACTCACACTACACCCTGTACTTTATGTGCAGATCCAGGTGAGTTAGAGTGCAACGATCGTTGATTTCAGGCCGACTATCTATGGAGATTGCAAGATAGTTGCTAGTGTCCGCAGGACCTTGCTACTCCTTTTGTCATTTCTTGTTTTGGACAGTTAGACAGTTTATATATCTTAGTTCATAGTTTTAGACGCTCATGACTTAGTGACACACTGATGTTCGGGGCTAGCTTCCATATTTTTTTATTAATTATATTTAGAGTTGATTTAGTTTATGAGAAATTCAAATGTTGAAAATATTTTATTAATTTCTTATAATTGGTTTAGTAGTAATATTTTGGGAAGTAGGCTTGCCTTGTAACACGATAGGCGCCATCACGACCATGGTTAGATTTTGGGTTGTGACAAGTTGGTATCAAAGCCTAGGTTACATAGTCTCACAAGTCATGAGCGGGTTTAGTAGAGTCTTGTGGATCGGTACGGAGATGTCTGTACTTATCTTCGAGAGGCTGCAACACCTTTAGGAAAATTTCACAATCTTAAATTCTTATCGTGCAGTATTGATTCAGCTCGAAGTGTAACTCTTTGAATTCCTTCCCCACATTCGTATGCACACATGAGCACTCGGTATCAGTTGTGCATCGACGTATTGTGATTCCCTGGATGAGGTGCGAGATATGATTTTTGTGTGTTAATATTGGGCCAGCCTGGAGGTTTTGAGGTTGGGTTTTGACTGTAGATTGAGCACTAAGGTGTTGATTGTTTGAGCGCGTGCTTGTAGAACTGTATGTCCGGTGGTGTCCCTATTAGTGAAAATGTTGGCCGGATGGATATGTGACGAGTATGATCGGACCGCGAGATGCGTTCATATGATTTGAATGTGATAAGAAGGTATTACTGAAGGTTTCACCTATTTGAGACACCAGGTATGATTTTAGACTCGTTCGAGGACGAACGTTTATTTAAGAGGAGGAGGATGTAACGACCTGGTCAGTCTTTCTGAGAGTTATAGCCTCATTTCTCCTATTTATATTTCTTTATGTGTTGTTCAGCTGTGTTGAGTTGTATCGAATTGGTAGGTTTGAGTTCGGAGTAGTTTTGGAGTGAAATGATCACTTGTTCTCTTAGTTACAAAGCTAAGTTAGAAAAGACAACCAAAAGTTGACTTATGAGTAAACGAATTCGAATTTAAATTTTTTTGATTCGATTAGCTTCGTTGGGTAATTTTAGACTTAGGAGTGTGTACATAATATAATTTGGAGGTCCGTGGTATAATTAGTCTTGAATTGGCGAAAGTTGGAAGTTTAGAAGTTTTAGGCTTGAATTCGAGGTTGATTTAGTGGTTTGGCGTTGTTTTGGGTATTCGAAGGTTCGACTAAGTTTGCGTAGTGATATATGACTTGTTAGAATTATTGGTTGAGGTCCCAAGGGCCTCAGGTAAGTTTCAGATAGGTTTGGGTTGTGTTGTACTTGTTTTTCTTATGTTTCGACGTCGTTTCTTCAAGTATAAATGATATCATATTGAACAAATGAGCTATGGTTTCGTTTTTGATTGAAGCATTAGATCCATATCATAATTACGGACCCTTAGCAAAAAGAATCATCGAATTTGGACATCGTATGAGGATTTTATGGTCATTTTACTAAGAATTAAGTAACCAGATTTTCAGTTTATTTACGAAATTGTCATTGACAGCGTATTTAAAAATCTGCACTATTTGCAAATAACATACATATCTCATTCATTATAAGGTCAAATTGAGTTGTAAACATCGAAATTTTAAGGGATCAAGTCAAATCCTAAATTAAGGATACTACAGGACTCTAGAAATCCTAGGAGTATTAGAAGTCTATTAGGGTTTCTTGGAGGTTACTCTACCCTAAAGCCTAACCCATACCTATATAAAGGGATACATATTATCCTGAAGAGGTGTCTCAAAAATTCCATAAACTCATGGGATACTCACAAAGAGACCGAAATATGGCCGGACACTTCTTGACAATGAAATAGTTCAAGAAGTCGGAGATCAAATACATCCAGGAGGTCTGCATCATACTTACATTCGAGAAATACGCTGCTTCAGCCCTCGAATTACGGAGATTATCAGGAGAGAAGAATCAAGGGAGAAACATGATTGTACCCTCATAATTTTATCAATAAAATTATGTTTCTTCATATTTATTTTGTGATTGAAATTTTCTTTTGTATCACATATAATTTGTTGCAAACAATTTATTTATGTTTCTTTAATTTAGGATTTGACTTGATCCCTTAAAATTTTGATGTCTACATGAGTGATTCAAAAGCCTAACTTGACTAGAATATCACAAGGAATCTATTGGAGGCATAAAAAGCAAGTTTTGGGATCATTTGACACAAGAAACGAGGTAAAATAGCTGGCAAAAAAATATATATAAAATAAGGGTTTGTTCTTTCGGTCATATTTTGAGTTGAGGAGCTCGGATTTGGGCAATTTTGGAGGCGATTTTCACCATAGGGATTGGGGTAAGTTTTCATTACTCGATTTTAAATATATTTCATGAATCCATCTTCATTTTTTGGATTTGATTGATGATTTCAAAGTGAAATTGAGGGAGTTAAGGTTGGAGTTTTGGAGAGTTTTAAGTGAGGATTTGAGGGACCAAACGGAGTTCAATTTTGGTAAATTTTATATGATTAGACTCAGGAGAGGACGAGGATTATATTATGCCATTTTTGACTGATTCCAAGATGTGGGCCCGAAGGTCGGGTTTTGGACGATTTCGGATTTTTCACATATTTTGTAGTTTTAATTGTGGAATTCGATTCCTTAGCCTATGTTGATGGTATTAATCTGATTATGATTAGATTCAGAGCTTTTGGAGACTGAGTCTAGAGACGAGGGCATCCCAGAGTAGGATTTTACGATGTTGAGATAAGTAACAGTTTTAACTCTGGCTTTGAGGGTATAAACCCGGAGAATTTGATATCAAGTGATTGTTTGGAGGTGAAACCCATACTAGGTGACAGGCGTGTGGGTGTATACCTCGAGGGATTGAGACTTGGTCCGTCCTGTGAGGTTGCGAGGCCTAATAGCTATTATCTGTAGTTATGTGTTTACTTGTTATTGAACTTGTTTGCCTTCATGTTAGAGATCATGCTTAGGTTTTATTCATGCTCACATTATTTGTACTCAGTCATAGAAATTATTGTACATGTTTACCTCAGTCTCTATTATTTGCTAATATGTTATGATACTTAATGTGGATTGTGTTCCCTTATTTGTTGATGATGGTGAGGCTAGCGAGGTACATGATTGAGTGAGACCGAGGGCCTGGTTGTGAGGATATTAATACCATAGCGCGTGAGTTATCCGTGTAGCACGTGAGTTGACAGTGCAGGTATAGGTATTTATACCATAGCACGTGAATTGTCCGCGTAGCACGTGAGTTGACCGTGCGGATCCAGGTATTGATATGATAGCCTGGTTGTGAGGATATTAATACCATAGTGCGTGAGTTGCCCGCGTAGCACGTGAGTTGACCGTGCAGGTCCAGGTATTGATACCATAGCGCGTGAGTTGTCCGCGTAGTACGTGAGTTTACCGTGCGGATCCAGGTATTGATATGATGGCACGTGAGTTGTCCGTGCTTAGCGCTTGGGCTTTGGGAGCCCCTCTGGAGTCTGTACACACCCTCAGTAAGCATAGAGTGTCGAGTGTATTGAGTGTTGAGTGTTAAGTGCGAGTGATGAGTGATTTAGTCACATTGCTCTAAAGTTGCATTTCCTTTTTTTATTGCTACATTTATCTGTTAAATTTCTTTGTGGTATTTACTGAGATATGAAATTTACATGTTTATTCATGTTTATTTTTTTAAAATTGTGAAAATAATTAATTGGACTGCTTTACTTAGCTCGTCACTACTGCTCAGTTCCTTAGTTATTTTTGTTACTATTGAGGTGATTGTACTCATACTACACCATGTACTTTATGTGCAGATCCAGGTGAGTTAGAGCGCGACAATTGTTGATTTCACGCCGACTATCTATGGAGATTGCAAGATAGCTGCTAGTGTCCGCAAGACCTTGCTACTCCTTTTGTCATTTCTTATTTTGGACAGTTGGATAGTTTATATATCTTAGTTCATAGTTTTAGACGCTCATGACTTAGTGACACACCGATGTTCGGGGCTAGCTTCCGTATTTTTTTATTAGTTATATTTAGAGTTGATTTAGTTTATGAGAAATTCAAATGTTAAAAATATTTCATTAATTTCTTATAATCGATTTAGTAGTAATATTTTAGGCAGTTGGCTTGCCTTGTAACACGATAGGCACCATCATGACTATGGTTAGATTTTGGGTCATGACAAAAATCTCATAAACTCTCGGGATATTCACAAAGAGATTAAAATATTGCCGGATACTTCTTAACAATTAAATAGTTCAAGAAACTGAATATCAAATACATCCCCAGAAAATCTGCATCATCATACATTCGAGAAATACGCGGCTTCAGCCCTCGAATCACGGAAATAATAAGAAGAGAAGATCAAGGGAGAAGCAAATTGTACTCGCAATTGTTTAGTAAAAAATATTTTCTCTTATTTTGTGATTGCAATTTATTTTTCTTATGTTAAAAATTAGTCGCAAACACCCCGTCTTCCCTTCGTTGTCTCTCTTTCCAACTTGTTTGACGTCACTTAACTAAGCATATGTTTAATTCTGACATTATCTATATTATAATAAAAGCACGAAAGTCATTAGTGAAATGTCATTCGTATTTTTTATTCTTATTAGATAAAATAGTCATTTAAGTTTTCTCCTAATATTTAAGAATTTTAAATTAGCTAAAATTTTGAACATTAAATACATTCCTTATTTGAATTATATAATATAAAATTTTAAAAACAAATAAAAAATAGAGAACGATTAAGCATACCAAGCATTGATCGAAATATCTATAAAATTAAATTAAAATCCATTCAATCATGAACAACCAACTCTTCAATAAGTTAGTAGTCCTATACATCTTTACTTAAGGTAAGAGTAGTGATGTCCTTTGGATGATTTCAAAATTCATCCTAATTGACAGAGAATAAATAAAAATTATTGGGTTGAATTATTCTTCGCCATAGAATTGTAATCTAAATCTTTTATATGATCTAATTGTCTTAATAAATTTTTTTAAATAAAAATAGAAAAAGATCAAGCAGAAAATTATAACTAGAGTCGATAGTATTGGTACACTCCTTCAATTTTTCCTGAGATAATTTTATCCATGGTCATTGAACTTTTGTGTTTGTTACCCAAAAGTCATTTTTCTTTTTTCTGTTACGTAAAAATTATTTAACTTTGTGTTCACTACTCAAAAGTAACTTTTCTTTCTTTTGTTACACAAAAATCATTTTACTTTGCTCTAGTTATAAAAAATACAATTTTACTTAAAAAATATATTATGCCCTTGATATTATATAAACCTTCATAATTGTGTAATGCCTTCTATATTATATACTATATAACAAATTTTTTAAACTATGTATTTTATTTATAAATAAAATAACTTAATATTATTTTTATAATATATTCGTATATTTAATTTTTTTAACTTTAATTTTCAAGATATATTAGTAGCGTAATAAAATAATTTTTTCAGTAATTTTTTTGAATTTGATTGACCAACCAAAGTTAGTTGGTAATTTCCGACCAACTTTGATCGGTATGCCCTTACGACCTTCAAAATACCGATTACACGTTAATGGTTACGTTTTGAACGATTATTGGCCATTACCGACCAACTTTGGTCAATTTTTTTGGATGTTTTTTCCCAAATTTCTAGTAATGTAATTTTCCAAATAACCAATTGCCCAGGTAAATCCCAAAAAAGTATCCCCGGCTAAATTCGCATGTAATACCTAGGGATTTTCCTTCAGATTAACATATTTTTTCTCTCATTTTCTTTCTTTGTTTACCTGCGATTTTTCTCACGGAAATATATTTGTTGATTTATTTCTCTACTAATATATATTAAAGTTACTGACAAATTTAATAACGCTACTAATATACTAAAAATTAACGTTAAGAAAAAATTAAATTAACCAAAAAAATTATAAAAATGAAAAATAACATAATATTAAGTTATTTTGTTTATACATAAAATACATAGTTAAAAATATATTATATAGTATATAATATGTAAGGTACTACATAAATATGAAGATTTATATAATATAAAGGGCATAATAGACTATTCATGTAAAAATGTGACTTTTGTGATAAGTAGAGCAAAGTAAAATGATTTTTGTGTAATAAAAGAAAGAAAAAATACTTTTGTGTAATGAACACAAAGTTGAATGATTTTTACGTAACGAAAAAAAAAAAGTGACTTTGGATAACAAATATAAAAATTCAATGATCATGGATAAAATTATCTCCTTTTTCTTATTCTCAATTGAAGATTTATTATTTGTAAAAGAAAGTTCGTTTCTAGATTCAGATGCTTAAAGGCCGTTGCAAATACACATAATCAGGATTTCTAAGGCATTAAAAATCATGTTTCAAAATATTTTGTAGGTTTAGAAGTCTATTTCTAATTTAAAAATGTAATAGAACTTCCAAGACATATAGGATATGTATATTCTTATAAAATAATAAAAGATTAGAATTTTAAGTCCACATAAATTCTTTTATTTATCCAGTTTATTGGGGGTCTTCACTTAATGAAATTACAAAGATGAATAAGAAACAAACAAAAAATTATAAAGAAGAAAAAGAAAAAGAAAAAGAAAAAAATTTATTAAGAAAGTGTCGACACATTTTAGGTTTTGCGGTCTTTATTATTTTGTTAATAAAATGTGAAAGTTACGACAAAATTTTAGCACTCTCATAAAATGAGTAAAATGTATGTAATACCCTAGAAATAAGTTAATACACCATCCATTTCAATTTAGATGACATATTTTATTTATCGAGAGTCTATTTGACTAAATTCTGAAACTAAATTAAATTAATTCAACTTAGTATTTCGAAACTAAATTTAGATATTCAAAAACAATACAGAAAGTACCATAAGTTGTTATTGTTCTCATGTCAATATGAGAAAAAGAAATATTTTAAAATATTGATCAAAGTTCACATAGTTCGACTCTCTATAAGCAAAATGTGTCATATAAATTGAAACTAATAATATGCATGCAATGCACGTACCCAAAATTTCATAACTTCATATATCTTTCAATCAAACGCTACTCCTATGATACTTTTGCTCAATGAAGCAAGTACCGAACAAACTCAAGAAAAAATTGCTAGAGTGGATCCACTCCCCAATCATGATTAACATTATTATCATTTTAGAACTTGTAATATTTTTAATAGATTTTATATCGTAATGAAATTATATTTTTAAACAACGCTTATGTT
The DNA here is from genome assembly GCA_026770625.1 of Nicotiana glauca. NCBI lineage: Eukaryota > Viridiplantae > Streptophyta > Magnoliopsida > Solanales > Solanaceae > Nicotiana > Nicotiana glauca. The sequence goes on from MU668777.1 coordinate 73,932, forward strand.
TTTTTTCTAAAGTTTATTCTCATTAATACGAGAGGCACGGGTAATGCACATACACTAAGTATTGAGAATAAATAAGTATTGAATGAATTGATTAGCAAATATTCAATTCAATTTGTTTACAAACTCATCTCATACTAGTAAAATCATTTTTAAAAATTTGGCATTGGTATTAGCGGAGATAAAAGTATTAACAAACTTAGTTAATATTATTTCATAACTAATTGAGATACAATCCAATTTAATTATTTCATACATTCTTCGTATAAGTAAAATTATTTTCATGTTGGCAAAGCTCTTGTGCTAATTATGACATTTTTAGTGAGACGCCAAGGGAAAAGCTATGAATTGATCAAGTATGATTGAATGTATGTATTGTTTGAATTTATGTTTTCCTTCAATAATTATTTTAGACTTTTATCCTCTTAACGTTTACACTTACAAGATTTTTTTCTTTGTTGATGTTGCTAAATATGATCAACATTAATTATTTTCAAGAATTGACACTTTTTTAACTTTTATTTATCCTCAATAAGTTATTCAATAATATTTATTGATTTATTAACTTATAGTCTTATATATTCACATAACAGGTATACGCGCAAAGTACGTACCCTAAAACTAGTTAAATTAAATTCGTAAAAAGTAATCTAACAATCGACTTCAACAATAAACCATAACAATTCTTCAATTCCTATCAGAATAGCTCATTAAACGTAAAAATGAAATATAAGTATTAAGATGTAGAAAGTAATGTGTCATTGTCATTAAAATATATTAAGAAAAGGCGTGTCAAACAAATTAACACCGTATAATTGTTCTCAAAATAATATCCGAAAAAATTATACATTATATATATATATAAGTTACCAAATAAAAATAGTTCTGATACATTCTATAAATAAATAAATAACTTACTATATTTAAGACGGATGTAATATGTAAATTAAGATAAATTTTAAAGATGAATATTTTAAAGAAAAATTATCATAGAAAAAAAGAAAGAGGGGTGGTCTCCGATATTCCAGACTAATTAATATTCCAAGGTATAAACCGCAATTCTCGTGCTCGTTGGTTCCCTGAGAGAAGGAAGGACCACTGAAACAGCTGCAAAAGTTACGCTAATTTTCTACTATTTTTTTTTTGTCGGGTTTTAGCCGCAGTTAATCGAATCTCTAGGCCTTCTTATTTTAATGGCAGAGATTCTCCGTCTTATTCATAATCTATATATCTGTGCGGATTATTCAAAATAACTGCCGCACTCAAGTCGAATTAATCCTCAAATTATTTTGGATATATATCCGTTAATCATTTTTGAAAAATTCGTATTTCAGAGACAATCTCCCTTCCTTCCTTCGTAAGGTAGGAATAAGGCCTGTGTATACAGTGACAGAGCTAGAATTTTTATTAAAGGGTGTCAATATATGTAAAAGTAAACATACCAAAAAATTGAGGGGAGTCAATACATAGTATATATACATATAAAATTTTCTTTTTACCTACCTACATAGTGTATTTTTCCCGCGAAGGGGTATCGTTTGAAACCTCTTCCTATAAGGTGGCTCCGCCACTGTGTACATGTTACCCTCCGCAGACACCACGTGTGGGATTACACTGAATTTGTTGTTGTGTTGTTTGTTCATTCAATCAGGGCGGCCCTTCCCAAAAGTTAGTAAAATAACTACTTTAGAGTCCACATTTTTGTGTGTGT
>MU668777.1:76099-117798 GCA_026770625.1 Nicotiana glauca
TAAGGAAAATGTTTGATTTCTTTCTTAAACAAATAAAAGAAAGAAGGATTTGCAACTGTTATGATTTCTATTAAGAAAATTGCATTTAAAATGAATATAGAACCCGAATTTTGTAAGAAACCCGTGACATATAGGAAGAAACATTTGACGAGAGTGTTGTAATGAAATCAAAAAATCTCTTGAAAAGTCCTTTAGAGCTGATTACTTTTTATACATAGTATACAAAACTAAGATCGCTAGATAATGAAAACTTTAAAAATATTGACTTAATTTTGTATGTTCCTTAAAGAATAATAATCAATCTGATATTGATGGTTTAGATTTATTTTTTAAATTAAAAGTGTTAAGAAATATAATACAATTAGCAGATAACAATTTAATTTATATACCCAATCAAACAAAAAGATTTGATTCTTTTTCAAATGCCTATATTTTTTTCTGAAAAATTCTAAGGAGAACCCGCAGCCGCTATGCCTCGGGTGCGCACTGGGTAACCTACTCACTATGCAATAGATCGCTAACCACACATGAAATATAAATCGCATTAGGCAAGCCCGATGTAATGAGCTCTAACCGAGGAGGTTGTTGGTGAGGGGAACCAATCCCAAATCTCCTGTAATGACCCGACTGTTCGTTTTGAGTACTTGCACTTTGCTTGGTACTTTCAGGGCTCGGGTATCTCTGCATGATGAATTATGACTTGCGTAAATCGTTGGTATTGGTTTTTAAGTTATCCGGAATCGATTGGAAGAATGAACTTCAAGATTTAAGCTTTAAGTTGGAAGAGTCAATCAAGTTTGACTTTTTAGCATTTGACCTCGGAATGGAGCGCAAAAGCAACCCCTCTTCCGCTTATGCGGAAAATCTTTTGGGCCACAAATGTCCGCTTCTGAGGCTCCCCACCGCATATGCAGAACCGCTTAAGCGGCTCCTTTTCCGCAGATGCTGAAATACCAGAAGCCAGGTGCACCAGACCTGCAACAAACATTAAGATTCTCCGTTTAACCACCCGAACTCACCCCGAGGCCCTCGGGACCTCAACCAAAAGCACAAACATGATCTATTACCTTATTCAAACTTTCTCGAACCATCAAAACACTATCGTTGACATCAAAATCATCAAATTTTACCAAATCAAAGCCTAAGTTTCTTAAAAACTTTCGAATTGCACATTCGACCAAAAACCCGACCAAACGATGTCCGAATGACCTGAAAATTTGCAGACATAACCAAAATCACCTAACGGAGCTAATACAACTCTCGGAATTCCATTCCGATCCTCGGATCAAAATCTCTCCTATCAATCGGAATTCGCCAAAATTCAAACTTTTCCAATTCAAGCCTAAATCTACACCGGACCTCCAAATTCGATTCCGATCACACTCCTAAGTCACAAATCATCCTTCGAAGCTAACCAAATCACCAGAATTCACATCCGAGCCTTCTAACTATATAGTCAACTTTCGGTTGACTTTTCCAAAACAAGCTTCCTTCAACGAGACTATGTGTCCTATTTCCAACTAAAACCAATTCAATTCTATCCGATCAACTCAAATACTGATATTGAAACATAGAACAATATAATATGGGGGAAAACGGGGCGGTAACTCACGTGAAAACGGGCCGGGTCATCACATCCTCCCCAACTTAAACAAACGCTCGTCCTCGAGCGTGCCCAGAGTTGTACTAGAAGCCAACCAATAGCTGAATGACCTTACCAAGCATATAACCGGGGTGATCCCACATCACCCTATCTTACATAGATCCGATAATACAATACAACTGAAATTTCACAGTTCATTTAGACATAGACCGTAGAACCACATAGCACCTTCCGAAATCATACCCAGAATAAATCCGAACCAGGTGTGATAACCCACACCTGCAACCTCAGGTGCAACCATATGATATACTACATAAGCCAGACACTCGAAGCGATAACTTCTATTCACAGCATTTGCCCACAACACCCGAATACCGGTGGAAAACCTCTTATCAACAAAGGTCTTATTCTAGAACTTTCATATACCGCCAACGAATAATGAAACACGCAATAAACTATATCAATTTCTCATATCAACTATCCATGAAGGCATTTCTTCCCTTTTGACTAATACCACAACAGCTTCCGAGCTGGACCTCGATATTATCCTTTCAACAAGTCAAGATCAAATTCGGTCATATATATTAATGATTTCAATGATCTCTTCTGACCAAACACACCACTCCGGTGATATGACACCTCATCACAGGCCTAAGCCACAACTTGCGTAATCCACACACCAATGATGGGCGGTCTGAACATACTCAAATCATGACAAATGGCTCAAACAAAAGAGTTGTAACTCAAATTCCTCGGTACCATCACAACCCAAGGCTAGGACCCCATCCCACATCATAGATATAGAATACCTGAATCTACCCCGAAGGGTCTAATCTCCATGTAGCCTCGCTACAATGCGCGATCTTATCCAAGCACTGTTACACATGGAGCACCTCAAGTCGCAATGCTCAAAATGGACAGCTACACACAGATTGATGACTGAAACCAAGCAGTCCATCACACCCACGATGAAGTAAGTAATATACACCATTCAATCCTGAAAGAACACAACCTATGTGCTATTCGCCGAGCAACACCCAATACGAACTTTCTTTGGAAACCAGGAAGCAAGACATACCAAGTAACATATGGAAAACTGTTCTCAACATCACACTCGGTGTGCAACCCGATCCTGATAACATACTCGTGGTAGCGTGCCACCCGATCCACAAATATCCATGGCGGCGTGCCACCCGATCCATACATATATCTCACATAAGGAGATGCACATCGAGCCAAATTTGCTCATTATAACAAAATACCGAGTACCGGTCGTAAGCATACCGAGTGCATACAATATCTACATATAGCGTTGTAAGCTACAAAACTCGAACACAACTGAGGTCCTTCCCCCTCAACTTCCACTATAAATATCGATAGCACTGCACTATATGTGCCCATAGTCTGAAATCACAACGCCTCACAACATCGAAACAATAACTCATAGATCTCCCCAGATCACTAACAAGCTCAATAATGATAGATTCAACCTATCCCTTAACAATACAATTCGGGGCCAACCAAGCCAACTCAAGCTGAACACGTAGCCAATCAGCTTACCAACAAACTCATTGCCAAGAAGCCTGAAGCTGCTTCTTCCACTACTATAACTCATACCGAAGCCGTACGATACGGTGCCCGACACCAAATCAATACCGAAATTCACAATCTCGTCCAGCTACATGCCCAACCACAAGGAACGCATCCGAAAAAAAAGGTTCCTCAATACCGAAACTGAACCAATGGTAGAAACCACTATACTGATATCCGTCACAAATGCCCAATTAAGGAAAGCAATCCTTCCCAGCCGTCCGCTGATCCTTGGAATACCAACCACTATGCTATAACATAATCCGATGCACCATCGCCACGCAACCGGCGGCATTTTTTGACATAGCCCATAGCATAATAGTCTAGGATAACCCACATTGTGACAACCAGTCTACAACTCAACATCACCTGCAAAATCTAATATACCAAGCCACACTAGGATAACATGAGAACTTTTACCTCCCTTTCACGCTGCAGACATCGACGCACTCGACTAGTCAAGAACTTTCATTGATCCCGTTTAGAAGAAAAGTCATTACACACTCCGTGCTTCGCACCCCCATAAGAATTATACTCATCTTCAAACCAGCAACAAGAACATCTTTGCCAACTCCATTTGTACAAGCTAAACTGCCTGGACTGAATCCTTCTATCTAAACCGAGCTGAGCAAGCCGTCAAAACTCAAGAGCATTGCTGAAAATTACCTGTAAAAGCCCATTACTTCGATCACATACAAGGAATTAATCATATCTTTACCATACCGATTCGGTCTATTATCAAGTTATTCCTTTTATCAAATTTCTCTTTTTATTCATCATCCACTTGATATTTCTCCCTCGCTGTAGCATCACAATGCCTCAATCCAGGCTCACCACAGGAGATTCGAACATAAGACCACACTGATAGGAGCCACAACCCGCTGACTACTCTCTCAAATGTTTCCAGAAACACCACATTCTAGAATGCTTTACCCAGAAAAACCCTCTGTGAATCCAACTTTGTTTCATTTACTTTCCTGATGCAAATACATAGATTACCATAATTAACATAAAATATCACAAGTCGTGATCCTTTCCTCATGAAAACACAGTCCCTAGCCACATACCCAACCTTAAGACACCTGATTATTACATGCCAAGTCTTGGACATAATAAAACCATTCTCGAGAGTCATTCACTCTTACACAACTGTAAATTATCTTACTTAACGAATAGAACCACTCGTGCCTTATCAACACTCTGACACCGAAGGATATGATCTCATTTCAATTCAACGAACATCTTCCTTTCCTACACACTGAGCATCCTTTATCAACAACAGCTCAAGACATCCTATTGTCTTCACATATCTACGAAGTACCATATAACCTTTATCAAAATTTTGCTTTACTCGTGCCATCCTTGCTTATTTTCTGCAACCAGGATGGATCTGCCAGCATATCTCAAAACGGAAACAACATAGCACACAACCGGGCGATCAGCTAATCAACAGCAACCTCCCCAACTTGGCTCGAAGCCATCTATCAGGACACATTTAATAACCCATAATACTTTTACTCTAATGATGCCACAATATTATAGTGAGATTAACTCAAATCATTTACTAGTTTATGAAAACACAGATCCTCGGATACTGAAATCCTCTACAAACCTCGCATTCATCACCACATCAGCTGAGTCCACTCTCTGAAGCGACCCAAATTTTCGAATTACAACACGTACCTTTCAATCACAAATGAGGTCTTCTAACAATATACATAAAAATTTTACCCCTTACGAACACTCCGCACGAGATACCCCACCTGTTTTGCCTCAATTTAGTATTTTAGCACACCTTCCACCATTATACACATAACGCAACTCTTTTAGTCTTCTTGAGTTTGAACTCATTCCGCCATAAGTATTGCACTTAACTTCCAACTAGAAGATACAAAAATATTCTTCACGCGCCCATAATTCAGACTACACATCAAGCCACAATAGGAATCGAATCACTTAACAGTCCATCTACTATCCTGCAGATTTCTTCGTCACTACCAAGTCATATAATAACATCTCATTACATGAATACCAAACCGCCATTCTGGCTAATAGCGACAATACCGAATATATAAGTTCAAAACACTTGCTCACACGGTCAACACCTCAGTGCTCCAGCCATAGGCAAGATCCGGCCTCAAGTCTTCCAGACTGGCCCAACATCGATCTCACGGGATCATATCTCGCCCCTTGATCGGGGAATCACAAGCCATCAAGGCATATACAATAGTGAGCGCTCACGTGTGCATACAGATATGTGGAAGGAATTTCAAGAGTTATATCTCAAGCGAAATCAATTACGCACGATATTCCAAGAAAGTGAAGTTTTCCTAAAGGTTCTACAGTCTCTCGAGGATAAATACAGACGTCTCCGTACCGATCCGCGAGACTCTACTAAACCTGCTCATGACTCGTGAGACCTAGTAACCTAGGCTCTGATACCAACTTGTCACGACCCAATTCCCAAACCCGGTCGTGATGGCGCCTCTCATGAAGACAAGGCCAGCCAACTAACCCAAATCGTCTTTCTAACAATAAAAAATAACATAAGTGAATAGAATATACAACTTAATGGCATTGAAAACCGTCAACTACAACCTAACTCAACCCGACCGGGGTATCACAAGTCACGAGCATCTAAAGAAAACTGAACGCCACTACAGGGCCAATATTATATACAAAATAAGATTTAGAAGCAAAATATGAAGTCCGGTGCCGCGAACGCTGGCGGCCACCTTTCTCAGCTACAACAGTATACCTTCAGTTCGCTAATAACCCGCTACCGGGTGAACAGTACCTGCAACTGCACACGAGGTGCAGGGAGTAAAGTGAGTACTTCCAACTCAGTGGTAATAAGAGTAAATAATAACTGAGCAGCAAGAAATCACGTAAGAACACTTTATTGTGCTATATATGACAGTACAACCCTTTTAAGAAAACAGTAATTCCATGAAAATCCTTTATAAAATATCTGGCTCAATTTAAAACCTCTTTTGAAAATATCTCTTTATTTCCTTATTAACAGTTAAGCATATGAATGCGATATCAAGTAGTGCAAGTCCGCACACAAATCAGCCACTCGAGCACAACACTCTATTAACAAATAATACCAGGGTATCCGGTACTCAGTGCAAGAAATAACAGGGATGCCAATGATATGAGAGTGCTAAATGTTGTGCCACGTAGTACAAACAAGAAACAATGCGTGAATGCAATGCAATACACATGACCGCTGCGGCGTGCAGCCCGAGCCAACCATACATATGATTTATCGTCGACGGCGCTCACTGGGGGTGTGAACAGACTCCAGGGGGGCTCCTACAGCCCAAGCGCAATATCTTGGTCAGTCATTATTACCTGACCGGTCAGCCATTATTACCTGACCAATTTATATCACAGTGCCATTGTTACCACTGTTTCAAGTATATATTACAGTGTCATTGTTACCACTATTTCAAGTATATATTACGGTGTCATTGTTACCACTGTTTCAAGTATATATTACAGTGTCATTGTTACTACTGTTTCAAGTATAACATACAGTGTCATTGTTACAACTATTTCAAGTCACTTATAATCAATCCAGAAAATAATATAGTAAGCCCCTTGGGCGTTTACAAAATAGAAGTTTCCAACCCGAAATACATTTAAAAATGTCATTTAAGTTTTCAACGCTTAAAATTATGGCTGAGTTTGCAAAACAGCATTTAAACCTTGGACTGAATTTAAATGATATGCAATATCATGCTATGTAGCAATATCAATCCTCGAAGGATTTTACAAGTCGGCACAAGGCCCCAAACATGGCAATCAACCCAAATTATGATGATAACAAGTAATTTCAGTTAAATACGCAGTAAAATCAAAAACCGGGATGGACCAAGTCACAATCCCAAATGGTGCTCTACCCCACGCTCATATCCGGAGTGCAAGTCACCTCAATATAGCACTATGATGTGCAAATCCGGTGTTTCAAACCCTCAAGATATCATTTACAAGTATTACTCACCTCGAACTGGTGAAATTCCTCGCTCGCGATGCCTTTGCCCCTCAAATTGGCCTCCACGCGCGTCGAATCTAACCAAAACCAGAGCGAACAAATTACAATATGCTAAAGGAACAATACCCAATCGAAAACAATCGAAATATATCAAAAATCTCGAAACTTGTAAAACCCAAGCCCCAGGCCCGCTTCTCGAAAAATTACAAAACTTACATTATCGGATTCCTCATCTCGCCACGAGTCCATACATACCAAGAACTCCCAAATTCGAGCTCAAATGGCCTATCAAATTGCAATTTAAAATATCAATAACTCAAGCCCTAACTTTACCCCTTTTTGGTGATTTTCAACCAATTTCCATGTTAAATCTAACATAATCTTGTGTATTTAGGCCAAGGAACTTACCTCCAATCACACCTAGTCGAAATACCCCTTCAATTCCGTCTAAGAGCTCTTAATCTTGCTTAAAAATGGAGGAAATGGACTAAGCTTCGCGGAACAAAGTGAACATTAAAACCCTTCTAATAATAGGGATTTCCGCATCTGCGGTCCCTTTTTCGCATCCGCGATAACTGCATCTGCAGAAATCTTCCGCTTATGCAGAATTTCATTAAAAATCCAAAACCGCTTCTGCGGTCCAATGACAGCACCTGCGGTCACGCTTATGCGGCAATTTGAGCGCTTATGCAGTCCAACTCAAAAACTCCTGGTACCGCTTCTGCGATCCAAACATCGCTTATGCGGTTTTCCTCCTACCGCTTCTGCGGTCTAATAACCGTTTACGCAGTCCCGCAAAAGCGACCCCTCTTTCGCTTATGCAGAGAATCCCTTGGGCCACAACTGTCCGCTTTTGCGGCTCCCCATCGCATCTGCGGAACCACTTAAGCGGCTCCTTTTCCGCAGATGCGGAAATACCAGAAGCCAGGTGCACCAGACCTGTAACAAACATCAAGATTCTCCGTTTAACCACCTGAACTCACCCCGAGGCCCTCGGGACCTCAACCAAAAGCACAAACATGATCTATTACCTTATTCAAACTTGCTTGAACCATCAAAACACTATTGTTGACATCAAAATCATCAAATTTCACCAAATCAAAGCCTAAGTTTCTTAAAAACTTCCGAATTGCATATTCGATCAAAAACCCAACCAAGCGATGTCCGAATGGCCTGAAAATTTGCAGACATAACCAAAATCACCTAACAGAGCTACTGCAACTCTCGGAATTCCATTCCGACCCTCGGATCAAAATCTCTCCTATCAACCGGAATTCGCCAAAATTCAAACTTTGCCAATTCAAGTCTAAATCTACACCAGACCTCCAAATTCGATTCCGATCACACTCCTAAGTCACAAATCATCCTCCGAAGCTAACCAAATCACCAGAATTCACATCCGAGCCTTCTAACTATACAGTCAACTTTCGATTGACTTTTCCAAAACAAGCTTCCTTCAAATAGACTATATGTCTCATTTCCAACTAAAACCAATTCAATTCTATCCGATCAACTCAAATACTGATATTGAAATATAGAACAACATAATATGGGGTAAAACGGGGCGGTAACTCACGTGACAACGGGCCGGGTCGTCACACCGACCCGTTAGCCACCTGTAGTTTTAACAGAGAGAAACGGATTTCAAAAAAAAAAGATGCAAACTGATTTTAGAAAAGAGTTACAAGTTATTTCAGAAATGATGCAGACTGATTAAAAGGTTTGTGAGTTTCAGGAAAGTGCGAATTGATTATAAAAAAAGGTTTACCAATTTTAGCGAGTTTCAGAAAAAATGGGGTAGAAAACTACCAGTTTTTAGTAAACTAGATACGAGTTTCAGCAATTGATACTGTTTTAAAAATGAATGAGGCTGTTGAAAATCGAGATTTCCTATAGGCATGCTTTCTATACGTTTACTGATTTTAATACCTTTTCATTGCATTAATAGAAGTCTTATACACATGATGTCTATATGCAACCTTATTATTAAACCTACCAACGGTTTGCCTAATGGTATTGTTATATGCAGAAATGCAAGAGCCTATATACATGATCTCTATATGTGTAATTACAGAACATAAGTGTTAAATCATATAGACATGCTTTCTAGGTGATTTGCGGTGAAATTAAGCGTTAAACCCTATAGACATGTTTTCTACGTGATTGAACCAGTATTAAGGACCCTATAGACAGGATTTCTAGTTTGATTAAAAGTAAAATCCTAAATCATGATTTCTACTCCTTAGATGCAAGAAAGTAAAGACCCCTCCCACACCTTTTTACTATACTACCCGAGTTTCATACAAGTTATTACAACCCAATAGATCAATCTGGAAATTAAAAGTACATCAAGAGCTAACAGCTAGATCCGAGTAGCCTAATTCAACCTTAATGTCTAATAATATGCGATTGAGCCACTTTCGGGATTCAGATTTCTAAAGCCTTCTCATTATCCAAGGTGTTTCAAAGTTCCAAGGAATCTCAAGGATTCCAGGAATTGCTTACACCCAGGATACCATTAGAATTAGAATAGTGCAGTGTAGAAGAGCCAGTTCTCATGCATCTAAGTTCAGAGGGAGCTCAGGGGTCCCAAAGCATGGCTTGCCAGAGAGGGGCAGAACTTATAGCTAAGAGTAAGTGCAAAGTGAAAGGGGAATTAGGGAGCCATGGCAGGTGGTGGTCATACCTAGCCACAAAGTAGGCTGGCACACCCCTGACTACTTGTTTGGTTGAACAAGTTAGGAGTAGACCCTTGGAGGTCAGACCAAGGTCTGGATAGTGATTAGGACACTATCAAACCCAAGTCCAAGACTCAGACACATAAAAGGGGAAAAGGGGTGGGAATTGATTGAGTTAGGGATTCAAAGAACCCAGTTCAGAATCATAGATAGCAATATTGGAGTGTTGTTATGCCCTGAACCATAACTCACATACAAAGGGTAAAGGGTAAGGGAATTCACATCGGAACAATAATGACAAAGTTGTAGAAAAATAGTAAAGGAAAGCATAACAAAACTAGGATGTGAAACACATAGTGGAGAAGCAGTATTTAAACTAAGATGGACATACCAGTAGAGAAGCAAGAGTGCAGAAGAAAGTAGAGTAAACAAAGTCCACAGCAGCACAAGTATCAGAAAGAGAGAGAGAGTTTTAAGTGAGAGTGATTTGTGAACTTAGATTGTGTTCTGTGTTCGTGTTCAAAGAGAAGGGAGGAGAGTATTTATAGTGTAAAAAACAGACAAAAAATAAGGTAAGGATTGCACTTCAGCAATAATTATGGGAACACGTGTCAGTTAAAATTAAATCAGTATCAAAGACTTCCTTTAATTAACGAATTAAAATCAAGCGATAACATGCAAGTTCTAAATGAGGAAAGAGATCACATAGGCTGAATATGACTAATAAGGAAGTATTTCAATCATAGTACAGGTACATAGTAGGTAATAAAGTCTAGGTTTATCAGACTCTAATCAAGGAAAGGTCTATAAGAATCAAATACCAATATAATCAATGTAAGGGAATCAATCAGCTTGAGTAGGAAAGGCAGGGGTCGAGATTTCAAGGCAAGCATTCAAATAGGTCTGAGATGCAGGGAAATCAGTACAATAAGGAAAGAATCAATTACAAGAGTGTAATCAGAATCACACAAAGTGATTTAAAGTCAGCCCATAATTAAGGGCTACTTCGAGGGGGAAATTTAACATACAAAGGAGTGCATAACCTTAGTCATGTGAGGCTGTACTCATGACAAAGAGTATAATCACATGATAGTCACGTAAGTCAGGTTTCAGTGACAGAAAAAGGATCAGAAACATGCAAAGAGTCGAGTGAAAATCATAGACGAGTTTGACAAGTAGCAAGAGCTTAGAACCAAAAGAATTACATGCTAAAGTAAAAGAATCAGATCGAGCAATCTCGAACAGATGAAGAACTTCAGGAACTCAAACAGACCCTCAAAGAACTAGGGTTTTCTAGAATCAATCAGATTTAGAGAAAATAAGCAGATAAACACATAAACAGCCTCAGAGTCTTAAATAAACCCTAAAATTAGGGCTTTCACACTTAAACAGTAAATCAAACGAACACTAACATGTAGACTTAGAAAATCAAACAAATTAAAAAATTAGGGCTTTCCATCACCAATTAAACCTGGAGATGCTAAGCAGATGTATCAAACAAAACATTTAAAAGACAGACTCAGAAATCCTAATTAAAATCAAAGGGTTTTGAAAAAGGAGATTTAGAGAAACTACTTTAAACATCACACACAGTAAATCAAACATACTAAAATGATTAATAATACATAATTATCGAATTAAAAATATAGGAGTCAATTTTATAAATATAATTACAATTAAATCTTAAAAGGGGCTAATATTGCAATTATGTGCAATTTAGTTTTTTAAAAATACTAATGAATTTGTAAAAATGTATAAAAATCATGTTAGTCATGTTTTGGTGTACATATGAGAATAAAAATAATCTATTTTCCAAAATAATAGTTTTGGGAATAATTATTGGATTTTATGGTATAAAAATAGGCAATAAATTAGTTTAAAAATTATTAAAAATTTGGTAAAGTACCAAAACTCTTGGATGTGCTCATATATNAAATTAGGTATCTACAAGGTTTCCACTCGGTGGTGTGTAAATGTTATCATTTCAGAGCATTTGGGGAAGTTGTTTGACTATTGCAATGATGGGTAAGCACTTGGAAGAGTCTTTAGGGTGTTCTTTGATCAGCATTGCATGAGTTTTTGAAGTATTTAGCTAAATAGCCATGCAAAATCGGGGCATGCCATGAAGATATGATACTTTAGGTTACTGATGAGGTGGTCTATGGCTTCGAGCTAAGTGGTAGAGTCTGCTAATGATGATCGGATTGTCGGATCATGGGCCGTATTAGTTTCTAGGATGAGATATTGCTTGGTTATTTCTTTGAATGGTATATACTGGTGAAGCACGGGTTGCACAATGCGTTTTAGCTGTGTATTGAAGATCAGAGTAAGCTGAGTGGTTATAGAGAAGGTTCTGGCAAGTTCCAGGTCTTATGTAGCCTTTAAGGACTTTTAAATTTGTCTACGGGTGGGCTTGAAAACTGCAGCGAATGGTAATCGGATATGCGGTATTTCCTTTGTAAATTAAGGTTTATATGTCTATATTGCAGTTATGCAAGAAATGGCTTCGGGTTGCCAAGATGTTCTTTCACGGTGGTTATATCGGATTGAGTTAGTTTCGGGTTGGCAGTTTGCATGACTCGGTTGAGTTAGAGGCGATTGATTCTGATTACTCGATTATGTGTTAACAAGTTTTCGAAGAATTTATCATGGCTATGACCATGGTCGGAGTTGATGTTTTCTACAAGTATAAATGCTATATTTCATGTGGTGGTTTTCTCCTAGATTGAGTTAAATGAAAGATTCTCAGTTGATGAGGTTTTCAATTTGCTTATGGTTCAGATTTAACTATGAGACATTTGTGGTGTTGCGAGTTAGCATGTTAGAGGTGATGCGCCGTATGAGGGATAAAAAGTTGCATGTACAAGGTTGCGTTTAGTTAAGGAAATGAGTTCTTGATGTCTCAGACGATTTCGGGTGTCTAACATAATGCTGGTACTTTTGTTTCCACCGGAGGAGAGTTCGCATGTTGGCAGCTGCATTGTGTGTTGACATATGAGTGTTTTTCCTTAAGACGATGGAGTATGAGTTACGTGTCAGCCATTTGAGTAGCGTTGTTGAGATTGGATATGAAGATTCTAGTATTCGTGAGGCTCAGAGACTGGATGTTCTCGTGGGCAGACTATTACTTGATTGCGAGTTTTGAAGAAACGTTAAGGATTAGATGATTGACAGTAGGTGTTTTGGAAAAGTTGCTATGGAATTTTGGAAGGTTAAGTACATGTTTGGGGATGATTGGAATTTGGATTGTGGTTTCTTTTTTAGCCTTAATAAGAATGGGTATTTTGTATCGAATCAGGTTTGCTTGCTCTTGCGCAGTTGTGGCCATATGTATATCATCGGGCGGACTGGATGTTATTCGCGCCTAAGTTTATGTTATATGTTTCTCTCTCATGCTATAACAGGTTCTAAGGGTTACATGATTCTTCATACGCATATTGTGATTCAGTTTAGGCCTCATGGAATTATGGGCGAGATGACCTTTGTGATATTGATTTGCTTATTGCACCATAGTTGTGCTTGTCTTTCTCAGTATTGTTTGTTCCTAATGATTTTCCCCACAGTCATATTTTGTACACTCTATTGTGCTTGATGTTGACTCACTTGTGATCAATGAGAACGAGTATTATGGCTCTAAGGGTACCTTATATGGATTGATATGATGGGATCGGGTTGCACCCCGCAATGGTACAATGATGAAATGTAACTCCGTATTCCTATTTCGTGTATTTTGCTTTCACCTTGCTGGAAGTAGTTCATTGTAAAGTGCTAAAATTTCCCTGCCTGTTTAACTTGCTTAGTAGTCTTCTCATTTGGTTTTCTTACTATTATCTATCATGTCTGAATTATTACTTATTGGTGTACGGAACCGGTTTGTGTGGGGATACATATGATTATTTTGATACTTGTCGATGAAGTTGCTTGTATTGGCTGAGATGAGATTCTAGTCCTGAGATTTGCACAATTGTATTGGGATGGGGAAGGTTTGGAAGAATAATACTATATTGTTGCTGAGGATTTGGACAATGACCCTGGTTGGACGAGTGAGTTTCTTGCCTTATTGATCAGATGAGTGGTTAAGCAGTTATGTATGTTTCTTTCATCATCAGTAGGGTATGAAGGTTTTGAACGAGGTTTTAATCGATATGAGGTTTGCCACCAGCATCGGATTGGTTTTTGGGCAGTAATGGTGGTCATCAGTTCCTACTGTGAGTGCCGAAGTGATGTGGTATATCATGTGATTTCATCTTGGGTTATGGTTATGACTTGATACAACTTGTTTAGACTTATACAGTGTGTAGATGTGAGATTCGGGTCTTGTAATGAATTCTTGATGATAGAGATTGAGTTTTAAGGTTTAAGGACCAAGGTTGAAATAAGGATCTCTAATTATGTTGTGTTGGCGGGCTGTTTACGCTTAGTAAGGTTACACCGTAATTTGATAACTTTGGAAAGACTCCGGGAACGTTCGAGGATGAACGTATGTTTAAGTGGTGGAGGATGTAACGACCTGACTAGTCGTTTTGAGTATTTACACTTTGCTCGATGTTTTGAGGGCTCGAATATCTCTGCATGATGAATTATGACTTGCGTAAATCGTCGGTATTGGTTTTCAAGTTATCCGGTATCGATTTGAAAAAATGAACTTCAAGATTTATGCTTTAAGTTGGAAGAGTTTACCAAGTTTGACTTTTTAGCATTTGACCTCAGAATGGAGTTTGTCAGTTCCTAGCTCCGTTGGGTGATTTTGGGCATAGGTGCGCGTGCGGATTATAATTTGGAGGTTCGTAGTAGTCTTGAAATGGCAAAAGTTGGATTTTTTAGGATTTGGGAGTGGAATTTTTGATATCGAGGCTGGATTCCAATTCCTGAAGTTGGAGTAGGTCCGTAATGGCAAATGTGATAAGGGCACCAGAAATCAAAAATCATAAAAAATCATTCTGAAACCAATCCGAAACTCACCCAAGCCCTCGGGGCTCCAAACAAATCATGCACCCAGGTCCATAAACACAACACGAACTCGATCGCGCAATCAAATCATCAAAATAACCTCTAAAACCATGAATCGGACGTCAAAACGCATGAAGATCAAAATAAACTTCAAGAACTTCTAGAATCACAACCGATCGTCCGAACAATGTCAAATCAACTCTGAATGGTGCCAAATTTTGTAGACAAGTTCTATATGACAAAACAAACCTATTTGAAGCTTCAAATCACGCATAACAACCTCAAAACGACTAATCTCACCTCAAGTCAAAATTAATGAACTTTGAAACTTCAACTTCTATAACCGATGCCGAAACCTATTAAATCACTTCCAATTGACCTCAAATTTCAAATATAGAAAAAATAACTTCAAAGCATAAATAAAACTCATAAAAAACTATTCCAGATCATGAAGTCTCAATCTTTAACAAAAACTCAAAATCAACCCAAAAGTCGGCCCTCGGGTCCAAACTTCGGAACCTGACAAATTTTATAAAACCCGAACACCCATTTCGATACGAGTTCAGCCATACTAAAATTATCAATTTTAGATACCAAATCATCCCTCAAATCATGGCTTTTCATTTTGAAAATTTTCTTCAAAAACCTCCATTTTCATCAACTCAAAAGACAAATTAAATGATAAACATAAAGATAAAATCATAGAATATATTAAATTCAAGGTGAAGAACACTTACCCAATCAATTTTCTTGAAAAACCCACAAAGAAGCTCCAAAAACTGAGGTGCGAAACTCAAAATATGAAAAAAATGTCCAAACCTTCGACTTATATGATTCTACCCAGGAGTTCCGCATTTGCGTACAAGGAAGCGCACCTGCGCATATGCATTTACGAGAAAGAGTTCGCATTTGCAAACTCTGATAGCCAGGCCTGGATCCACATTTACAGAATTATAGCTATAACAGCAGCACCGCATAAGCGCGTATGGGACGCAAAAGCGAGCTTCTTCGTAGGTGCGATCACTGGACCACAAAAGCGGCCTCCGTACCTACGTACAATCCTCCTCAGAAGTGAGCGAGCTCCCAGGCCTCAAAGATCGCGGAAGCGCACCTATGCGTATGCATTTGCGAGAAAGAGTTCGCATTTGCAAACTCTAATAGCCAGACCTAGATCCACATTTGCTGAATTATAACCGTACCAATGGCACTGTATAAGCGCGAATGGGACGCAAAAATGAGCTTCTTCGCAGGTGCGATTACTGGACTGCAAAAGCGGCCTTCGCACCTACGTGCAGGCCTCCGTAAAAGCAAGCGAGCTCCCAAGCCACAAAGATTGCAGAAGTGACCAGTTCTCACCAAAAATCGGAGTCGCACCTGCGCTCCAAAGTGTCGCAAGTGCGAAAATAGCAGAACCAGACATGTTCAAAACTATGAAAAACATCTGAAACTCATCTGAAACACGCCTGGGGCCACCAAGACCCTATCTAAGCATACCAACAAGTTCTATAACCTAACACGGACTTGCTCGAGGTCTCAAATCATATTAAACAATATCGTAACTATGAGTCACACCAAGAATCGAACTTATGAACTTTTAAATCTTCTAACATCTAAAACCCGTGCCGAAACCTATCAAATCAACTCGGAATGACGACAAATTTTGCAGACAAGTCCCAAATGACATGACGGAGCTGTTTCAACTCTCGAAATTGTATTCCGATCCCGATATCACAAAAGTAAATTGTTGGTCAAACTTCTCCATCTTCTAAACTTCAACTTTTCCAATCTTCGCCGAAATCCTTCAATTTAACCTACGGATTGCCAAATCCAAATGCGACATCTGCAACCTGTTAATTGCTGAGAATTTCAAGACTTAGCTTTATTTTATTATATTTTGAATCCTAGCTTCGATGAGAGGCAATTTTGTGAAGGGATTTTCATACCAAATCATCGGGTAAGTACCTCTATTCAATTTCCATTTTATGATTTTATATAAGATTTGACATCAGATTCATGAGAAATCTAGGGAAAAATCTAGGGATTTTTGTCAAAGTTTTGAAAAATAAAAATTTAGGATTTGAGAGTCGAATAGGACTCGTATTTGAAAATAAAATACATATTTGAACTCCTGAGGCTATGGGTGGTCAAGACCTACCCATGGACCCGGGTTTTGACCGGGGAGGGGGGCCAGGGTTTTACTTTTGTTGAATTTTTAGAAATGTGATAAAAATCCCGACTTTATTAATTAAAATTATTTTCTCTTGCATTGTGTGATGTATTTAAGTCGTCATTAGCTAGATTGGGCCGAGCGGAGGTAAATGTCTTGCCTAACTTTGTTGAGGGAATTTTTCCTACATTGTTTGCTACATGCGGGGATGATACATATATGAGGTGACGAGCTTATATGTACATAACGTTCTTTATACATTATCTTGTGAGGGAGAGTGTAAAGAATGAAAGGTGATGCCGTGCCATATCATTTGAGAGTAAAAGCATGAAGGTTGATGACGTGCAATATTATTAAAAGTAAAAGCACGAAGGGTGAAGCCATGCCATATCATTGAGAGTAAAAGCACGAAGGATGATACCGTGTTATCTCATTTATATTGTTATGCTACTATATTATTGTGAGATCATGGAATGATGGGTGTTCCTCATGCAGGTGAGCTTGAGCGACATGCATTATGTTGTGATATTGGTTTTTTTTCCCTGTATACGTTCATGTGTGTACCTTGAGCTATTATTGTCATAATTGTACAACCGAGGTGACTTGTGGCTATTCTCTTGTCATTGATCTCTATCTTATTGTTGTTGCGTTGCTCATATCTCTTACTTGCTTAACTTGCAAATACCATGCTATTCCCTACTTTTACTATTATATTCATGTCGTATCTATTCTGTTGCGCTTTAGTACAAGTCTTCCACCATGCTATTCATTCATACTTGTTAACATTACATGTTAGGCCTCTACCATAATAGTTTGCTGAAGTTGATATTCCGTGTTTTCCTAATTGCTTTCACGACTCTTTTGCCTTCTGCTTAGTCTATTTCTGTTGCCCATATATATATATATATATATATATATATCCTCGTTCATTATTGCTACTTGCGTATTTTCTACTTTATAATTTATGTTATCGGTTGGAACTGTTATACGTATATTAGGTGAGTACGAGATAAAATCACGAAGGGTGTTGCCGTATAATTGACTTGATATCTGAGTACATTCCTTATGCTATGAAAGTTATGGAGCGACTGTCGTGATTTATTGGTTTTCATTCTAAGGGAAAGATTGCTTGAGGTAGTGGAAGTTGCTAAATTGTGATCTCTGCTATCACTCAGTTATTGTTTTGTATATTCGTTTCATGTATTCCTTTCTATTATATTGTAGTATAGTTTTATTGCTGATTTACGATGAAGGTTTTATCAGTGCGTATTTTTTTCTTAACTAAAAGCGTTGCACTACTTTGACGAGGTTAGATAAGATACTTTACCAGTACATATGGTCGGTTATACTGATACTACAATTCTGCACATTACATGCAGATTTTCGGAGCAGAGCTGCTGGTGATGTCAGGTGCTGACTCTGAAGATGTTCGCATATTCCGGATATAGCTGCCACTTGTCCTTGGTAGCTTATGTTTTGCTAATCTGTTATGTAAATTTAAACAGATCGTGTAATCATTTGTACCAACTTTGTAAATTCCAAGTCTTAGAAGCTCGTGATTCGTACTACAAATTCTTGAGTAAATTTATAAATGTTTAGATAATTCTTCTCTATTTTTCCTATAATCTCATTTGGATTGTATTTTCTGTTAGTTGGCTTACCTAGCGGATCGAGTTAGGTGCCATCACGATCAGTAATTTTTGGTCCTGACATCTTCCACGTGGAAAATCATTCATCCAACCAACTTAGCCAACCTTTGCAGGCTCCAAATGTCTATATTGCTTATAGAATAATGTTAATAACTCATGTTAACGTTGCTTAAATAATTTTTTTTTAAAAACTAAAATTAATAAAATGTTATCTAAGTTCAATAATGTCTCAAGTAAGATTAAAGGGATTAACTATATTGTTAATATATTAAGAAAGATTTATTGGGAGAAATTGATTATAAAAAAAATTACTAATAACTTTGCACTTAAAAAAATTAGAATATAGAATTTAAATAAAATAAAAACCAAAAAATAGAATTAAGGTTCCTCGTAAAAGTCTGCCTTTAAACCACAAAATTCGTCAGGTTGCCTGCATTTAAGTTGATGTGCTTTTAATCGATCTCTATGAAAATGATCAGCTACTAAAAAAACATTAGAAATGTCATAAACACAATCTCCGGGCCCGCTATGTTGCTTGCAAGGGAGATTTTTTATTTAATTTTTTTTTCACATCTTGATTATTTCATTTGTACTTCTCTTCTACTGATCTACATACATGTACTAATACCAAACATGCTGCATTTGGATAAAATATAAAAGTAGACAAAAATATGTAAAATCAGAGAAAGAAGTGGAGTGGGCGTGGGTTGAAGAGCGGGGTCACATGCAGGTTTGGACCACAGAAGAAAAAGACGAGAGACCCGTGCAATTTGGGTCACGTGATCCGTCCATATTTATTCTCAGCACTGACTAACTTTGCTTTCTCTTCTTTCTATGGTTTGACAATTTACAGCAAGCCAAAGCCCTCACTATGACGAAACAGGAAAAAATGTAAAATAATTAAATTTGTAAAGTAACGTAATTCACCTAATACCAATTCATAAATATAAAGATTAGTAAAAGAAATTAACAATATGATAAAGCAAATCAATATTGAAACTTAATTCAGCTTGATCACGCCCAATCATGCCTTATAAAAAGGATTAAGCGGTCGCTGCAAATATAATCCGGTTTACAAGTCCAGAGTCGAATCCCACAGAGAACTAAGGTTTAGCTACAACTGTTCACTATCGCCAAGAAGACAAGCTTGAACAATTCCTAAGTTATAAATATTAAGATTCTTATAGCTAATTAACTAAATAATTAAATTAGTAGATTAACAACTAAAGATACTGAGGGTTAGAGAAAAAAATTAAAGAGGTCTAGAGTTATGATTTCCCCAATTGTTGGAATCCTTCCCGCTATGTCTTCTATAATTTCGCCGAAGTATTCTCTACCGATCATGAGCACTCTTATTAACGTAAATCTCTCCCGAGTAATTACGACAATTTACTAGACGCTCTCTCCCGAGCTACGCTAGCTGGCTTTTAATACAGCTCACTTCAGATTGCACCCAAGGCTACGTTATTCCTAATTCCACCTTTAAACCCTCGGTTATTGATCCCTCATATACTCTAGGAGTGGTGTTGCTCAACAATTACCTAAATATGCACTCTCTCCCGAGTTATGCATACTAAATAGGCACAGCTAATTGAGAGCTCTTCAATCAACCAGAATATAAACGTAGTTGAACAAATAGAGAAAAACTATGGCTCAATTATATAAAAACGTAACAAGAATTTATCCTACAAAAGGTTCTATAAAACTCTAGATAACAAATTAGCTATTCATAATAGTATGTAAAACTACAATACTAAAAGTCATAACCAACAATGAAAAATAGGAAGAGGAAGGAAAAACTCGTAGAAGAATTCTCCGTCTTGCTCCTAATGTGTTCTTGCCTCCTTAGGTCGAATCTATGTCTCAAATCTATCCTTTTCTCTTTTTTTGGCCGGCCTCCTTCGTTTAATATAGGGTTTAGGGCTTAAAATCCCGTGTTTTGCACTTTGGTCCCTGAAATTTATGCGTCCTACCGCGGTTACGCCAGGACCGCGGCCAGAGTGGCCTTCAAAATCTGCAGCAGTGTTCTGCTGCAGTCCTACCGTAGCCGCAGTTTTTTACCCTGTTCCGTTTTGAATTTGAAAAAACATAAAACATGAAAGTTGTATACCTTTGAGTTATCTTTCCAATCATATATTGTGGAGCCCAAATGGAGTTCTGAGAAAAATGTTATGTCTATTTTACTATACAGTACACAATATACCTCCTCGAGTCTTCGTTCGTACTTAATTATCAAATTTGACCCCCGAGTACGATCCCGGATTAATTATTTGGGCTTTTACTCAGACTTTAAAGCTCAAAATCACTTGAATTCATTCCATAACATCTATATAGCTCGAAATCACTCCTACAAGGCATAAAACACACTGTTAATGCAAAACACTAGTGATTAAAGCGCAAACTCAACTAAAGTGCAGTAAATAAGAGTGTAATAATCGACTAAAATATGTAATTATAGCCTAGCATGACAGCCCTTGAGCTAGAATATCCTCGAACCAGAGACAGATTCAGGATTTGAACCTTATGGGTTCCCCTTTCCCAGCGATCTCAAATAATATACAATAGTAACTGATCAAGACAAAAAATTTGAGCAAGTTTTTTTTTATTTGGCTTTCCTCTTTTAATTTAACTTCATTTGTAATGTTTTTTAAGAAGAAAATAAAATCAACAAAAGTATCTACGGATGCTATTTTGTAAAAAAATAAAAGGTGAAGCTAAAAAACTGTCGAATATGATTTGAACCCCCGTCAACCAACTTACAAAAACATAGTCTAAGTAGGTTCCTCCTTTGCCGCTGAACAAACAACCATTTGTAGTACTGGGTTCCCAGCTAAAATTATTTATACATTTAGTGTATTTCTCTATACAAATACAGGATCCGAGCAAAAGTTACTGAGTTCCCGGAAATCCGTACCCGATACTGTAGATCCGCCCCTGCCTCAAATTGGTAAGTGCCAAAATAGTTAAGAGACAAGCAAGCTGATGAACAAGAATATAAGCTAAATAGAAAGTGTTATATTTCTTTGATATGTGAGAATAGCAGATGCCTTACAGATGATTGGAATTCCTCTTTATACAGTAGGAGAATTCTAATTTTGGTATAACTCTAATTACAGAAGGAAATCTCAGGATTCGCTAATTAATCGTCCTATATTTGGTCCATTCCGAGATTTTTGCCATGATCTTCGACCAGTCACGAATATCTCTCCCCATCTTCTAACTTGCTCGATTTCGATCTCGATCGCTACTGATCTTGATCTCTACAGGTACCTCGAATATCGAACTCGGTGCCTTATCCTCGAACCTCGGCCTGATATGCTATGGGGTCGATCTTCGATCCATCCCCCTGGTCTCCGTTAATCAGCACAATTAGGCAATCCCGATTTTGACTGTATACTGATAGTCCCCTCATTTCTTGGAGTGTAATGACAAGAAACGAATTGAGTCTTCGAATTTACCCCCGGTTTATCATGACGTAACCACTATGACGTAAGTGGCAGGAGTGATCGAAATGTTTTGTCGGTACAATTTACAGGTCATTAATGTGTGTCTGTTGACGGTCGGCCACTAGTATCTTTGACCCCCCCCCCATAAATAGGCCCCTTTTCCACTTTTTTAAACTTTACCTTGAATCTTTACTGTGTTAATCTTCGAAAGCCCTTCACATTCTTCAAGTTCATCTGCAAATCTTTTTATTGCTAATTTCTTTTTTTGAAACACCAAATACCATCACTGTCATCCTTCTTTAATCTCAACCAAATAACGAAAACATCTAAATCGTTCCATAGAAGGAAAAAACTTCCCCGTCTAAGCCGACCGGTGAACAACCAGCGGTGGAACCACGCCTTGAAGAATTTTTTCCTCCGTCGTGCATCCTTGACTCCGAATTCAAAGTTGAAAAGACCTCCTCGGTTCTTGGCCGATGTGAGTCGATGTCAAGGTACATATGCACAATTACCAGTGGCCTTTTGAACCAAGTTAAAAAGGATTGCAACTGTGTAAATAAACATATGGTGGTGCCCTCGCCTTGAGAGTCGATCACTACAGATGTGGAGGGGTTTCTGAGTGTTTATACCTACCCGTTCACATTGGGCCCTTTGGATCCGGTTAGCACCGACTTCTGTAAGAAGTACAAGGTCACCCTCGGCCAAATACACCCCTCCTTTTGGAGGATAGTGATACTACTACGTTTTTTTATGAGCCAAGTCGATGGGCTCTCTTTTACCCTCGATCATCTTATACGCTTATATATCCCCGACTTTATCGAGTGGGGCTAATAAAGTTTCAATGCCAGTCCTCCAAGTCGACTTTCACAAGCATAGATGAGGACATGAACCGGGGTTAGATGAGCTAATACCTTGTACATGATCCCTGCCGAAAGCATGCCATTTCCAGAGAAATGGAATATAAAACGTGAGTATAACTCTAATTTTAACTTCTGTTCTTTATCTTCACTTGTTCATCCTTCCTAATAGGAGTTTTATTTGGTGCAGCCGTTGCCTAGATGGCGGGTGTAATTTCGCATCTTGAGAACTGGGTTAGGAGCCTAATGTCGACATCAAAACATGCTGAACGCACATGGCGTGCGTTGTCTACGGGTCAATGGGAGGCCCGAAACCATGGTAAGTTTTCGCTTGTCTCGACAATACGGATTATTATCCGAATTTTCCCTCGGTTTTACTTGCCTTTCTTTTGCAGGTCTTGGGAAGGATGTGCCAATGAGGCCTCTATCAGGTGATGAAGAAAATCTTCCCCAGCCATCTATTCCGAAATAGAAGAAAGAGCGAAAAAGGAAAGAGACTTCGATCTCCACGATGTTGGACGAGTAAAATCCCAAAAAGAGGCGGCCCCGTAGGGAGAATGTCATCCCTTGACTATGGAATTAGTCCTAAAGCTACGAGAAGAGACCGAAGAGGGTGAGAAAGAAGAAGAAGATGATTCCAGGCTAATAGCTTATGTACAAAATAGCACCGAGGCTCGGAGAGCTTTGCAACTAGTAGTGATTAACGCTGATCGATCTAGGATTGATGAGGTTGGGAAGGAGACTTCAGCCCAAGTCCCTGAGACGAAAGGAATCGAATGCATTTTGCCTTGGGGTAAAGAGGCCATTGAAGAGGCGATGGATGTCGGCATAAAGAATGAGCTCGAGGCTCCCCAAGATGGAGGTAGTGCTTCAAGAGATCCTTAGGGGGCAATAGAGGTTGAGAATTCCCCCTTGTTTCCTTCAGTCTTCGATTATTTGATACGCAATGCTCAAGCCATGGAAATTTGTCATGGGGAAAAATCTCGGTGGGCGGAGGATCTCTTCCGTGGTTCATTACCGGGATAGAAGACGTCACCGGTTCGGGTGACCTGGAGGTTCTGAGAAAAATCTCGGGTGAGGCTTCCTCGAGTTTCAAACTGATCGATTGATTCTCGACTCCCTGTATCAATCTCGGGAATAAGCAAACTATTGTGATCTCTGTCTGGAAGATACTTGTGTTCTTGGTGCCCCCTTAGGGTGGCCAAATATCTCCCAGATGGACGTGATTGGAGCCCCTTGTCTTTTCAACGAATCCCAACATGCTCTAAATTGGGTAATCTCTGATTCTTCTATCCATTTTTGTTCTTAGGTTTTTCTCCCTTATTATAATTTTTCCCTTCTATGTTTACAGGCTTCAGTGCTTCATCACGAAGCTTTCCTTCGATTCCGAGGGGAACTGAGCCATTATGAGGCTGATATCCAATGGCTCACCAAGGAGAAGAATGCCTTTAAACTTTCCAGTGGGCAAAAAAAAGAAGAAATCAAGGGCCTCTAAGCTGAATTGGCTACGATTAAGAAAGAACAGAGCAAACTGACCGATCAGCTAAATAAAGTCTTAATCTAATGGCCTCAGTTTGGGGTTGGCAGCTAACAATTCGATCTCACAGGTCCAGCAACTATATGAAACGATCAGGCAACTCCGTTGAGAGGTAGATGTGGTGAAGGCAGAAACCATAGCGTGAAAGTAAAATATGGACCGCCTTGCCTCAGAGAAAGAGACTGCTCGAGATCAGTTATCCCCGACTAAAAGTCAGCTCCAAGGTATAAAAGAGAAGAATTTGGCGCAAGCCAAGAAAATTGAGGAGCTCCAGGCTCGGTTGGTCACGGAACTTGCAGTGGCAAAATCTAAAATTGAAACAGCTAAGGCCGATGCTGAGGCAATTGTGGCTGTCTACTGATCCAACGGCAAAGCCGCTCAAGCTCGAGCAAAGGAAGTTTCTGGTACTGCTCATACTCACGCATACTGGGTCATCAAGCTTGCCGAGTGCCAGTCTCAAAGGGAAATTCTCGAGGAGATCCATGCTCATGGCTTTGATTTCGCTACCGATATCAAAGATGCAAAAGAGCTTGAAGCTGAAGCCAAAGGCATTGGTCTCTTCTGATGATGATGATTCTGGGAGCATAAATGGATCCTGAGAACATAGAGGATCCCGAGGGTGAAGATGTTGTTCCTAGAGAAGATTAAGTGCCTTTTGGTTATTTTTGAATTTTTGCATGGAATTGTGATCGGGCCATGCCGCCCTTGTAAATAACTTTGGCATATATACATATCTATCTTTTTGTTTCTTGCATTTTCATTTTAACTCTTACTCATGGAATTTTTGCTTCATTCACGCCTTATGAAATTGTTATTCATGGGCTCGTGCTTTAGGCAGTTCGATCGAACTGGCGTAGTTTTCATGATCGAGTGAGTGCTTGCTTGGATAAGAGATAAGGGAATTAAGCTTCATTCGAATGAGGATGATCTTTCGAACTCGGGAGAAAAAATTAACCCTTAGGATTAAAACATTGCCCGAGTAAGAATTTGTTCAAACTTGAGTCGAAGTAGCCCTTGGGCTTAATTATCAAATGAGGACATGCTCGAACTCAGAATTTAGAAAGTGAGAACGATCTCTCGAACTTGTATTGAATGTGGCCCTTAGGATTTTTTTTATTAGGCCGATGTGGACTTTGTGGAATGATATTTTTTAATATACATAAGCTTTCTACCCTTTTGGATTAAAAAGTTAATCACATAAAATTTGTTATACCTTAGTATGAGATAAATTTTGTATTCAAATTTCGTTGTTTTCGAGGGCTGATGATTGTTGATACTCAATTTTTTATAATATATTTTTATATGCATAAATACATTCAAAATAGTATATAAATGCATATATAAGCATGCACAAGGTTTTATAATTTTTCCCATAATTTTAGGAATTTAATTTGATTTATTTCCTTCCCTCTTATTCCTAAAACCCCCAATAATTATTTTCCAAATTATTATTATGGTAATTTATTTATTTAATTTCTATCCTTATGCCAAAATATTGTTAATATATTTTTATGCATTTTTATAATTGCATTTGGTATTTTTAAAATTAAATTGCATATAATTGTAATATTAGCCCATTTAATGTATAATTACATTTTATATGCGTAAAATTAGTTCCTATATTTTTAAAATAATAAATATCTATTTTAAATTATTTTGGTACATAAAATTATTTTTCAGACGTTATTTATTATTTATTATAAATTATATAGAGAAAAAATGGCTATTTAAAATATGGCCAGATTTGCATTTCGATTATAGCCTAAATTGAACCCAACCCCAGCCTAATTTCACATTAAACTACCTGACCCAAGCCCTAAATTCGCCACCCGACCCAAGACCCGCTAAATCCTGGCTGTTGATCTAAAAGATCAACGACCCTCATAATTCCTTTCCTTTTTTAATTCTCACAACCCCTAACCCTATCTCATTTTCCAAAACTACGTCACCTTCTTATTCTCTCATCTCTTCTCTTATCTCAACCTAACCCTAGCCCCTTTCAACCTCCTCCATTCTCCGGTCGTCTCCGGTGACCACCATCTAACTCCTAAGCCTCAAATGGCTCCTCTATTGCCATACTCACTTTGTCTGAGGTCTTCAAGGTCCTTGGGCCACGCTAACTTCCATCTAGGGTTTGCCATCTGGTCTGTTCTTGACTACTTCAACATGATTCCAAGTGAATTCATGTTGTACTTGTTACGATCCTTGAGATTTTGATAGGTTCTTTCATCAGTACTTGGGTTTTCTTCTAAAACCCTAATTTTTGCTTACAAATCCTAGATCTGT
This sequence comes from Nicotiana glauca, assembly GCA_026770625.1. Lineage (NCBI taxonomy): Eukaryota > Viridiplantae > Streptophyta > Magnoliopsida > Solanales > Solanaceae > Nicotiana > Nicotiana glauca. Next base: position 102,863 of record MU668777.1, read on the forward strand.
ACGATTTCTAAATGATTTGAGTCTGTCTCTTTGATGTTTTACACTATTTTTGTAACTCTTTGCAAAAGTAATCGATTTTAAAGTGTTTTTACCTTCTTCTCAAATTAGGATTTTTAGAACTTCTTCTAAAACTTTGTTTGAACCGATTCTTTATGTTTAAACTTCTATCTCTTGCATATTTCGACTAATTCTATGATTTTACTCCTTTTTTAACTTTGCCTATGTTGAAAACCCTAATTTCTTAAGTTCTAATCTTGGGTTTCTGAGTTTTTGTTTTGACATCGTGTTCAGTTAATCTATATGTTTCTATGATTATGTGATGTTTAACCTATGTTTGCTTGTTAGGGTTCCTAATCATGGTTATCCCTGCCTATTGTATGATTTTGCCCTAATTTGCTCACAAATGTTTTTGATTCTTCACTTCACTTACCTGTATCATGCTTAGCCTACTAATTCAAACCATGCTTTACATGAATCCTTAACTCATATATGATTCTTGTCCTACTCGACCTCTCAGAGTTTTGGTTTTTGCCTACTATGTGCTTGTTTTTACAAAGTTGTGCTAAATCAGTGCTATTTTCTACTTTTGAATCCATGATTCTTTGTGATTGATCTTTCACTGATTTCGTATGATATCTCTACTGATTTTTACCTTGTATAAGGTTTCTAACCTTATTCTATGGTCAATTATGCTATTAATTGATTTCTTAAGACTTTCCTTGATTGAAATATGTTGAACATAGCCTCTATTACCTGTTGTGTACTTGTACTATGCAGAAATATTTCCTTATTTGTTATGCTCAACATTATACGATTTCCTTCCTTGTTTGCCACATGTTTATTACCGTTTGAAGTTGACTCATCAATTAAAGGGAGTACTTACCTTGATTTCCTGATTGATCGATTCTGAGTTCCATAATTATTAATGATGTCATGACCTAACCCCAGTCGTGATGGCGCCCAACACATTGCTAGGCAAGCCCGACCTTCTGACCAACATTCCCGACATTGAACAGATTAATAGATGTAAGGCACAGATAATAAATACTATGCTGTTTGAGCAAAATCTAAAAATAGTGGAAAGTTAGCAAAAGTACTGCAACATAACTCCCAAATAGGACCCGGTGTCACGAATATGAGCCTCTAATATAGAATATCCACCTAATACAGCATGTCTAGGAACAATGCCGAAATAGAGAATAAATATAGGAAGGAGAGATGAAGGCTGCAAACGCCATGCAGCTACCTCGGTGCTCCCCAATATCGCTGCTCAACTAAAGCAAGTCTTCACTCAGCCTGTGGGGTACCTAGATCTGCACGCAACGTGTAGGGAGTAATGTGAGTACTCCGACCCAGTGAGTAATAAACATAAATAATGGCTGAAGATAAGAAATCACTGAAAAACACAAAGTAAACTATAACTGGCAGTACCAAACCTTTAACAGTAAAATCAACAAGTCAATGAAATGATAGTACAGAAAGGACCATGACAGGCAAAACAGATGAGTAATAATGTATGAATGCAATGCAATGCATATGCCGGTACACTCAAGTACCCACTGCAGCGTGCAGCACGAGCCATCAATATATTTATCGTTGATGGCGCTCACTGGGGGTGTTTACAGACTCTGGAGGGGCTCATACAGCCCAAGTGCAATTAATCAAGCCATCTCGTGGCACCAACAAGGCCCTCGACCTCAATATCAACATAATACTGTTGCGGCGTGCAGCCCGAGCCATCTATATATCTAGAAATCACTATAAGCCCCTCGCGCATTTTTAAATCAGTAATTTACAGCCCAAAATATCATTTAAGTTTTTAAATCTGAGAAAGGGGGCTAGGTTTGCAAAGTAGTACTTAAAACCTTGGAATGAGGTTAAACAATATGAAAGTATGCAAAATCAGTAATATTAATCCCTGAAGGATTCAAATAGTCTGCACGAAGCCCAAATACAACTGTCAAATCCAGGTAACGATGATTTCCAACAAGTTCTAGTAAAAAAAACACAGTAAAAACATCAACGGGATGGACCAAATCACAATCCCCAATAACAAATGACCCCGCACTCGTCATAGGGCGTGTGCCTCACCTCATTATAGCATTACGATGTGAAATTTCGGGGTTTCAAGCCCTCAGATTATCATTTACACCTATTACTCACCTCAAGCCGGCCCAAAGTCTAGCTCGCTATGCCTTTTCCTCTCGAATCGACCTCCTTACGAGTCAAATCTAATCAAAACCACAAGGAATACATACAATAGGCTAAGGAAACATAATCCAATCGAAAAGACTCGAAAAATATCAAAAATTACGAAGTTGGCAAAACCCGAGCCCCGGGCCCACTTCTCGAAAAATTACAAAAATTTACATCACCGGATTCCTCGTCTTGCCACGAGTCCATACATATCAAATTTACCAAAATCGGAGTCCATTTGACCCATCAAATCCCTATCTTAAACTCTCTTAAGTTCAAGCCCTAAATCTCCAATTTTTGACCTTTAGTTCCTTGGTTATTCAGTCTAAATCCATGTTTTTACACCATAAAATCGTATTCTAAGTCCAAGAATCCATACCTGATTAAAGCCTTCGAAATCCTCTTCAAAATCGCCTCAAAGCTCTCTAAGTTCGTAGTCCAAAATGTTGTTCTTTCAAAAGTTCGCGAAGAAGACTATTTCATTTAACTACCCAGGCAATTCCGCTTCTGTGGTAAAATGTCGCTTCTGTGACTTCCGCATCTGTGGTCCACGTCCGCTTCTGCAGCCTTCACTTAAGGGCCTTTACCGCTTCTGCGGCCCAAATTTTGCACCAGCGGGACTGCCTATTCGATCCTAACTTCCGCTTCTGCGGAACCTGACATGGACCAATTTTTCGCTTCTGCGCCTTCCCGCTTGCTTCTACGAGACCGCACCTGCGGTTCCATAACCGCAAGTGCGAAAACACCAGACACCAGCAAAGTTAAACATGCAACAACTCCAAAACTCTCCAATTAACCACCCGAACTCGCCCCGAGGCCCCCGGGACCTCAACCAAAAACACAGACATGGTCTAATACCCTATTCAAACTTGTTCAAATCCTAAAAACATATCCAACAACACAAAAATCCTCAATTCTCATTAATTTCAAGCCTAAGTTCTTCAAATTCTTCCGAGACTCGCATTCGATCAAAAACCCAACCAAATCACCTCCGAATGACCTGAAATTTTGCACACACATCCAAAATCACCTAACGAAGCTACTGCAACTCTCGGAATTCCATTCCGACCCCCGGATCAAAATCTCACCTACCAATCGGAATTCACCAAAATACTAACTTTTCCAATTCAAGCCTAATTCTACACCGGACCTCCAAAATCAATTCCGATCGCACTCCTAAGTCACAAATCACCTCCCGAAGCTAACTGAATCACCGAAAATCACATTCGAGCCCTCTAACTCAATAGTCAACATCCAGTTAACTTTTTCAAAACAAGCCTTCCTTAAAGAGACTAAGTGTCTCATTCTCTACCAAAACAAAACAATTCAACTCTAACTCGCCAAATGCCGATAATGAAACATGAAAGAGCAATAAATGGGGAAAATGGGGCGGTAACAAATGAGACGACGTGTCGGGTCGTCACATCCTCCCCAACTTAAACAAACGCTCGTCCTCGAGCGGGTCAAGAAATATACCTGAAGCCTCAAATAGGTGAGGATATATGCTCCGCATCTCCTGCTCGGTCTCCCAGGTAGCCTCATCCACGGGCCGGCCTCTCTACTGCACCTTCACCGAAGCTATATACTCTGATCCTAATTTTCAAACTTGACGACCCAAAATAGCCACTGGCTCCACATCATAGGTCAAATCATCATCCAACTAAACCGTGCTAAAGTCTAACACATGAGACGGGTCCTCAACATACTTCCGGAGCATGAAAACATGGAATATCGGATGAACCCCTGACAAGCTAGGTGGCAAAGCAAGCATATAGGCCACCTCCCCAATCCTCCTAAGTACCTCAAAAGGCCTAGTGAACCGCGAACTCAACTTCCCTTTCTTACCAAACCTCTTAACGCACTTCATGGGCGAAACCTTCAACAAGACCTCGCCCATCATATAAGATACATCTCGAACCTTTCGGTCCGCATAACTCTTTTGACGCGACTGAGCTGTACGAAGTCTCTCTTGGATCACTTTCACATTCTCTAAGGCATCCTGGACCAACTCTGTCCCCAATAGTCTAGCCTCGGCGGGCTCAAACCAACCAACCAGAGATCTACACCGTCTCCCATATAAGGCCTCATACGGCGCCATCTGAATATTGGATTGATAGCTGTTGTTGTAAGCAAACTCTGCAAGTGGAAAGAACTCAGCCCAAGAACCTCCAAAATCAATAACACAGGCACGCAACATGTCCTCCAATATCTGGATAGTACGCTCGGACTGCCCGTCTGTCTGAGGATGAAATGTTGTGCTCAACTCTACCTGTGTACCCAACTTCCGCTGAAAAGTCCTCCAAAACTGGGAAGTGAACTGAGTACCCCTATTTGAGATAATAGAAACTGGGACCCCATGCAACCGAACAATCTCCCGGATGAAAATCCCTGCCAGCCGCTCCAAAGAATAGGTAGAACACACCGGAATGAAGTGCGCGGACTTGGTCAGCCGATCCACAATCACCCAAATCGAATCAAACTTCCTCGAGGTCCGAGGGAGACCACTCACAAAATCCATAGTAATCCTCTCCCACTTCCACTCTGGAATATCCATCCGCTGAAGTACACCACCCGGCCACTGATGCTCATATTTCACCTGCTGACAGTTGAGACACCGAGCCATATAACCCACAATATCTTTTTCATTCTCCTCCACCAGTAATGCTGCCTCAAATCCTGATACATCTTCACGGCACCTGGATGAATGGAATATTGCGAGCTGTGGGCCTCCTCTAATATCAACTCCCGAAGCACATCCAGATTAGGCACATAAATCCGGCCATGCATCCTCAACATGCCATCATCATCAATAGACACATCTCTGGCATCACCATGCTGGACCCTGTCCTTAAGGATAAGCAAATGCGGATCATCATACTAGCGCTCTCGAATGTGGTCATACAAGGAAGACCGAGAAACCACACAAGCCAACACCCGACTAGGCTTCGAAATATCTAACCTTATCATCTGATTGGCCAAAGCCTGGACATCAACTGCAAAGGGCCTCTCCCCAACTGGAATGTATGCCAAACTACCCATACTAACCGCCTTCCGGCTCAAAGCATCAGCCACTATATTAGCCTTCCCCGAGTGATATAGAATGGTAATATCATAGTCCTTGAGTAACTCAAGCCACCTCCGTTGCCTCAAATTAAGATCCTTCTGCTTGAACAGATGCTGAAGACTGCAGTGATTAGTGAATACTTCACAAGATACTCCATATAAGTAGTGCCTCCAAATCTTCAAAGCATGAACTATAGCAGCCAACTCCAAATCATGTACATGGTAGTTCTTCTCATGGGGCTTCAACTGATGAGAAGCATATACAATAACTCTACCCTCCTACATCAATACGCATCCAATCCCAACTCTTGAAGCATCATAATACACAGTGTAAGAGCCTGAAGCTGATGAAAAAACCAACACTGGAGCTGTGGTCAAAGCTGTCTTGAGCTTCTGAAAGCTCTCCTCGCACTCGTCCGACCATACAAATGGTGCACCCTTCTGCATCAACTTGGTTAAGGGCGAAGCAATAGATGAAAAACCCTGGACGAACCGGCGATAATAACCTACCAAACCGAGGAAACTCCGAATCTCCGTGGCTGAGGACAGTCTAGGCCAACTCTGAACCGCCTTCTATCTTCTTCGGATCAACCTGAATACCATCACTGGACACCACGTGCCCCAGGAAATCCACAGAACCAAGCCAAAACTCACACTTGGAGAACTTTGCATAAAGCTTCCCCTCCCTCAATTTCTGTAGTACCACTCTCAAATGCTGTGCGTGCTCCTCCTTGCTACGCGAGTATACCAGGATGTCATCAATAAAAACAATCACAAATGAATCCAGATATGGCCGAAATACACTGTTCATCAAGTGCATGAACATTGTTGGGGCATTAGTCGGCCCAAAGGACATAACGAGAAACTCATAGTGCCTATATCTAGTCCTGAAAGTAGTCTTCATAATATCTAAATCCCTGATCTTCAGCTGGTGAAAGCCTGAATGGAGATCAATCTTGGAGAATACCCTTGCCCCCTGAAGCTGGTCAAATAAATCATCAATACGAGGTAGGGGATACTTGTTCTTCAATGTCACTTTGTTCAATTGCCTGTAGTCAATGCACATTATCATTTTACCATCCGTATTCTTCACAAATAGGACCGGTACACCCCACGGTGACACACTCAGATGAATGAACCCCTTGTCTAGGAGCTCCTGAAGCTAATCCTTTAATTCTTTCAACTCAACTGGTGCCATACGATACCGAGGAATGGAAATGGGCTGAGTGCCCGACACCAGGTCAATACCAAAATCAATGTCCTTGTCTGGTGGTATGCCCGACAGGTCTGCTGGAAACACATTAGGGAAATCCCTCACAACGGGAACAAAATCAAGACTAGGAGTCTCAGCTCCGACATCTCTCACAAAAGCCAAATATGATAGGCAACCTTTCCCAACCATCTGATGGGCCTTTATTAAAGAAATCACCCTGCTAGGAACATAATAAGTCATACCATACCACTCAATCCTCGGAACACCTGGTATAGCCAATGTGACTATCTTAGCATGACGGTCCAGAATAGCATGACATGGAGATAACCAGTCCATGCCTAGAATAACATCAAAATCCACCATGCTCAACATCATCAAATCAACTCGGGTCTCAAGACCCCCAATAGTCACTAGACAAGACCGATACACATGGTCTACAATAATAGTATTACCCACCAGGGTAGATACGTGCACATGTAAAGTAAGGCACTCATGGGTCGTACCCAGATGATGGGCAAAATATAAGGACACATAAGAATAGGTAGAACCAGGATCAAATAAGATAGAGGCATCCCTGTGGCAGACTGAGATAATACCTGTGATAACAGCATCTGATGTAATGACGTCCCTCCTGTATGGGAGAGCATAGAATCGAGCCTGGCCACCGCCAGATCGGTCTCCACCCCTGGGGTGGCCCCTGGCTGCCTGACCCCCATCCCTATCTGAATGGGAGGGTGCTGAAGGAGATGGAGTAGAAGACGAGGGCTGATCCCTTTGCTGAAACCGACCACCACGGTGTCGAGGACACTGCCCCTTCGTATGGCCAAACTCACCGCATTCATAGCAACTGCCTGGTGCTGGAGAAGGGGACTAAGGAAACCCCTCGTTGCAGAAGAACCCTGGGCTAAAGAGGCATGAGAAAAGCTCTTTGCTGGGAGGGCACTAAGTGAAGGCTAGCCCTGCTAGAACCCCTTATGACCACGGCCTGAAGAAGCCTTACTATACTCTAGGTGAGTTGACTGAGGAGGCCTGAAGGAACGACCTCTACCACGTTGGAACTGGCCCCTAGACGGAGCACCACTGAAACTGCCTGAACCTCGAGGCCTCTTGGCCTCCCTCTTCTCACGCTCCCTACGGCGAAACATCTCAATATCTCAATCAATATCAACTACCTCCTCGAATGAGGCACCCAAAACCCTCTCGATTGTCATCAAAATACAGAGTGAATAGTTGAGGCCATCCACGAACCTCCTAATCCTCTCCCGATCTGTCGGGATCATCCAAGTAGCATGACGAGCTAGCTGTGAAAATATCATCTCGTATTGGGTCACAGACATGTCCCCCTGAGTCAACCACTCAAACTGATGATGCAACTCCTTCCTGCAAGACTACGGTACGTACTTCTCCAGAAAGAGAGTGGAGAACTGCTTCCATGTAAGAGGCGCAACACCAACAGGCCTACGCCTCTCAAAATCCTCCCACCAGGTAAATGCAGCCCCTGAGAACTGGAAAGTAGTAAAAGCCACTCCACTCGACTCCAAAATCCCTGTGGTGCGAAGCATACGCTGACACTTGTCGAGAAAACCTTGGGTATCCTCACCCTCAACACCACTGAAAGTCGGAGGTCGGAGCCTACCGAATCTCTCAAGATGATGCTGCTCATCGTCTGGCATAGCTGGAACCACATAGTCTGGAATTGGTGTAACTGGCTGAGCTGGGGCTGCTCTCGGTTTCTGCAATCCCTGAACAACCTGCTCAGGTGTGTGAACGGCGGGGGTCTGACTGCCTCCCCCGGCCTGCGAAGTAGGTGCTGCAGTACTGGCTAAGACTGCCTGAGCCAGGCCAGTGCAAACTAATAGTATCTGAGCCAAGGCATCCTGGAGACCTGGAATCACAATGGGCACTGCTGATGACTGCAGAGGTGCTGCTGGAGCATCTACAGCTGGAGACTGGTCCCGAACTGGGGCAGCTGGTGGATCAACAGGTGCTGCCCTCGCTGGTTTGCCTCGACCACGACCACGACCGCGTCCACGGCCTCTAGTGGGTGGTACTGGTGGTCATCCGTCACGTCCGGTAGCACGAGTCCTCGCTATTTGTGAGAGAATAGAATACAAAAGTTTAGTTTTCAGATCAACAAAGATGCACGACAAGAATTTCAGGAATATGAAGTTTTCCTAAAGGTTCTACAACCTCTCGAGGGTAAATACAGACGTCTCCGTACCGATCTACGAGAGTCTACTAAACCGGCTAATGATTCGCGAGACCAATTAACCTAGGCTCGGATACCAACTTGTCACGACCCAACCCTGGTCGCGATGGCGCCTAACACATTGCTAGGCAAGCCCAACCTTCTGACCAACATTCCCGGCATTGAACAGATTAATAGATGTAAGGCACATATAATAAATACTACGCTGTTTGAGCAAAATCCAGAAATAACGAAAAGTTAGAAAAAGTACTGCAACATAACTCCCAAATAGGACCCGGTGTCACGAATATGAGCCTCTAATACAAAATATCCACCTAATACAGTCTGTCTAAGAACAATGCAGAAATAGAGAATAAAGATAGGAAGGAGAGATGAAGGCTCCGAATGCCATGCATCTACCTCGGTGCTCCCCAATACCGCTGCTCAGCTAAAGCAAGTCCTCACTCAGTCTGTGGGGTACCTAGATCTGCACGCAAGGTGCAGGGAGTAATGTGAGTACTCTGACCCAGTGAGTAATAAACACAAATAATGGATGAAGATAAGAAATCACTGAAAAACACAAAGTAAACTATAACTGGCAGTACCAAACCTTTAACAGTAAAATCAACAAGTCAATGAAATGATAGTACAGAAAGGACCATGACAGGCAAAACAGGTAAGTAATAACGTATGAATGCAATGCAATGCATATGCCGGTACACTCAGGTACCCACTGCGGTGTGCAGCCCGAGCCATCCATATAATTATCGTCGACGGTGCTCACTGGGGGTATGTACAGACTCCGAAGGGGCTCCTACAGCCCAAGCGTAATTAATCAAGCCATTTCGTGGCACCAACCAGGCCCTCGGCCTCAATACCAACATAATACTGCTGCGGCATGCAGTCCGAGCCATCCATATATCTAGAAATCACTATAAGCCCCTCGGGCATTTTTAAATCAGTAATTCATAGCCCAAAATATCATTTAAGTTGTTAAATCTAAGAAAAGGGGCTGGGTTTGCAAAGTAGTACTTAAAACCTTGGAATGAGGTTAAACAATATGCAAAGTATGCAAAATCAGTGATATCAATCCCTGAAGGATTCAAATAGTCGGCACGAAGCCCAAATACAACAGTCAAATCCAGGTAACGATGATTTCCAATAAGTTCTAGTAGAAAAAAATAGTAAAAACATCACCGGGACGGACCAAGTCATAATCCCCAATAACAAATGACCCCGCGCTCATCATAGGGCGCGTGCCTTGCCTCAATATAGCATTACTATGTGAAATTCCTGTATTTCAAGCCCTCAGATCATCATTTACACCTATTACTCACCTCAAGCCGGCCCAAAGTCTAGCTCGCTATGCCCTTTCCTCTAGAATCGACCTACTCGCACGTCGAATCTGATCAAAACCACAAGGAATACATTACAATAGGCTAAGGAAACATAAACCAATTGAAAAGACTCGAAAAACATCAAAAAATCACGAAGTTGGCAAAACCCGAGCCCCGGGCCCACTTCTAGAAAAATTACAAAATTTACATCACCGGGTTCCTCGTCTCTCCACGAGTCCATACATATCAAATTTAACAAAATCGGAGTCCATTTGGCCCCTCAAATCCCTATTTTAAACTCTCTGAAGTTCAAGCCCTAAATTACATTTTTTGACCTTTAATTCCTTGGTTATTCAGTCTAAATCCATGTTTTTACACCATAAAATTTTATTCTAAGTCCAATAATCCATACCTGATTAAATCCCTCGAGACCCTCTTCAAAATCGCCTCAAAGCTCTCCAAGTTCGAAGTCCAAAATGTTGTTCTTTCAAAAATTCGCGAAGAAAACTATTTCATTTAACTGCCCAGGCAATTCCGCTTCTGTGGTAAAATGTCGCTTCCGCGACTTCCGCATTTGTGGTCCACGTCCACTTTTGCAGACCTTCACTTAAGGGCCTTGACCGCTTCTGCGGCCCAAATTTCGCACCAGCGGAACCACCTATGCGGTCCTAACTTCTGCTTCTACGGAACCTGACATGGACCAATTTTCCACTTCTGCACCGTCCCGCTCGCTTCTGCGAGAACGCACCTATGGTCCCATAACCGCAGGTGCGAAAACACCAGACACTAGCAAACTTAAACATGCAACAACTCCAAAACTCTCCGATTAACCACCCGAACTCACCCCGGGACCTCAACCAAAAACATAGACATGGTCTGATACCCTATTCAAACTTGTTCCAATCCTAAAAACATATCCTAGAACACAAAAATCCTCAATTCTCATCAATTTCAAGCCTAAGTTCTTCAAATTCTTCCGAGACTCGCATTCGATCAAAAACCCAACCAAATTACCTCCGAATGACATGAAATTTTGCACACACATCCAAAATCACCTAACGAAGCTACTGCAACTCTCATAATTCCATTCCGACCCCCGGATCAAAATCTCACCTACCAACCGGAATTTGCCAAAATACTAACTTCGCCAATTGAAGCGTAATTCTACACCGGACCTCCAAAATCAATTTCGGTCGCACTCCTAAGTCACAAATCAACTCCCGAAGCTAACCGAATCACCAAAAATCACATCTGAGCCCTCTAACTCAATATTCTACACCCGCTTGACTTTTCCAAAACAAGTTTTTCTTAAAGAGACTAAGTGTCTTATTCTCTACCAAAACCAAACCAATTCAACTCTAACTCGCCAAATGGCAATAATGAAACATAAAGGAGCAATAAATGGGGAAAACGGGACGGTAACACATGAGACGACGTGTCGGGTCGTCACAAATAAACTCTAATTTTTACCTTATTTGCTACTTGATTTCAAACTATAAAATACCCTAGCCTTTCATTAACATAGCACACGGACATTCTTGGTTCAAAAAAATCTCTCTCACACACTTAAAACTTTCTGCTCTTTTTTGTGCTACTTGCTACTACTCTAAGTTAGCCGGCTGCAAGCCAAGGCTAACCATTGTATTCTCCTTCTCTTTCGCTTTGCTTATTGTCTTCTTTACTGGTATGTTCTAGTTTTAATTCAAAGTTCCAACAACAATATGATTCTTTTTTTTTGCTTCAGTTCATCTTGTTTCTTGTTTACTTCTACTTATGGTTTTGCTGTGAAATTTGTAGTTAATATGTTTACATTATTAGCATGTTATGTACTTCCCTTCTTTATATTAGTGTATTACCCCTATGTTTTATTTATGAGCATGTCTATACCAATTATCTCTACCAATTATGTGCTTACCATCATATTCTCCATGTATCCTCAAATCCTTGACCCCTGTTTGTGACTACCGAACTTGCTTTGGTTCTGTGACTCCTGGCTGTGTATGAACCTGTCTTAAAGGTGTTGTGTTTGGATTTTTGTTCATTACTCCAATCTCTTTTCAAACTGCCGCTATAATTTTTTTTACTAAATTACTTTCAAACAAACTTCCTTTTTAATATAATTCTTTCACTGAAACCTTTCAACTTGTGTCAAGAACTTTCACTTTACTCCTAGTTTAATAAGTTCTGCCCTCTCCAGTATGTGTACTGCCTTGGGATCCTCTTGAAAACCCTCTGAACTCCAGCATACTAAGGTTGGCCCTTCCACACTGCACTTATTCAATTTGTTACCAAGTCTAGGTGTAAGCACTACCCGTGATCCTTGAGATCTTTAGGGAACTCTGATGCACCTGGACTATAGCAATGTCTTGGAATTTGAGGCAATTGGAGGCTTTGGAAATCTGTCCTAACTGAAGGCTCCCTATAGAATAACTTCATATTTTTTTAATTTATTTATGTAATTCATTCATATGGTCTATAGTAACTTGTTACCAGATATTGGGGTAATTACTAAAAAAAGGATGGGTAGTTACATGTTTGTGGGGTAACATGGGTAGAGACCATGCCTGTAGGACTTTACCTTTCGATATGATTGCCTCACTAAGTGGAAAACATGCCTATTGGATTTTTTTACATCTTTTCATGTTTGTCTCACCATATTAGAAATCATGCCTATAGGTTTCAAGTGATTCCATAATAGAAATCATGTTTGTAAGTCCTAAAATCAGTTTCACAAGTAGATGCCATGCCTGTATGATATAATTTCACCCAACTTTCTATTATAGTAAGTGTTTATATGGTTTTGACAATCTTGCCTGCAAATTTTCGTAATTCAGTATTAAAGAACTAGATATCATGCCTATAGAGAACGCCATCATAATTTCTGCCTGAACTAGTTTTAAATAAATCAATCTAGTCTGTGTTCAGTTCACTTTGAAATTGGTTTATTTTTTCTGAAACGATTTATTTCAAAAAAGCCGCTTTAATCTATCCTTAGCCAGCATGCCTATAGGGATTTAAAAGTCTATTTCAAAATCTGCCTTGTTTTGCTATGAAATTTAATCGTCGGTACTCCGCGTATAGGCAAGCCTTTTAGGGCATTTTCAAAAGTGCAACTCTGAAATTTTTTCCATTGCTTAATGCCTTTCTGATCCTAACATACTTCCAAAAAATCAATAGGCAACTGCTAGGGTCATTACTCATGCGTTTATAAAATAAGTTGCTTGCCTTCTGCAAATTCACCTAGGCATCATGCCTTAGGATACTGTTTAATAGAAAGCCCTTAATTGTGTTTGAGTCGTGCTGTTTCTATGCCTTGTTTGAGGAGAAAACTTAAAGCCTCTAATTGTTTCCTTTATCTTATGTATTAAAAGTCCTAATTATTTTGCTTGTCGCCTTAGTATTTTTACCTTTTAAAACCTTAGGGGGCTGTCTAAAACCTCCTATAGGTAGAGGTCCTAAATCCCTTCAGGACCATTAAGAAGGGACGGGTAGCAGCACACAATAGAGAGCATTGACCAGTGCTCTCTTTGCATGACCATTAAGGGGATGGGATGGTAGATATGGATATGATGACCGGTGCGTTAATGCCACGCGTAGCTCCTTTCCAAGGAGTGATTACCGGGCATTGTACTGATGTGATCTTATAGGCTAACCAACCTAGAGCCTCCATATCCCCAAATTCTCTTTACTTGAAGCCTTACTTTCCTTTTTTATGCACACAACATGTTTAAATTCTTGTTTTATTATTTGTGTTATACAATGCCCAACATGCTCTGCTTACAATTATTTGCTTCAACTGTTTATTTTGTTAAGGGACAAATTCGTAAGTATAAGCTCGGCCGGGACCTACAGTTGTGGACCAAGAGGGGTGCCTAACACCTTCCCCTCAAGGTTATTTCGATTCCTTACCCTAAATCTCAGGTAATGCAAACTAATATAAGAGTTAACCGCTCTAGATGCCCTAACGCACCATAATCCGTTAGGTGGCAACTATTTAAATACCCAATTCCCAAAAGGAAATGAGTTATTACCACCATGAAATGTCAAAACTTGAACTCCCCACGTCCCCCTTGAGGTAGGGAAAGAAAAAAGGGACGCGACAACATGGCGACTCTGCCGGGGTTATTTTTAGTCTCTTACCATGACGAACTTATCTTATAAATTAGTTCAAGCATGCTTTATCCTGTACCCTCTTACCTTATTTTAATTTTGACTGTCTGTTTTCTTTTAAGCATTTATTGTTCTTTATTCCCGAAACTGACTAGTTGCATTTTTTCCTTTTTGTAACTGTGTTTCAATTGCTTAAATACTGTATCTATTTTTACTTACGTGAAAATACTTGACTACATGTTATTAAGTGCTGTCACACCTCCTTTTTCACGAGCTTATTAGTACACCCCGGGAAGGGATATAGTAAAAGGAAGGAGTTTTTCCAATTTAAGGACAGTCAGAACGGGATTTATTTATTTAGATTCAGAGTCGCCACTTGGGATATTAATGGTGTCCCAAGTCACCAGTTGAATCCCGAATCGAGGAAAGTTTGACTCTGTTAATAGTCCACGAACCAGAAATCCGGATAAGGAATTCTGTTAACCCGGGAGAAGGTGTTAGGCACTCCCGAATTCTGTGGTTCTAGCACGGTCGCTCAACTGTTGTATTTGTTTTTATCTAATTTATATATATATATTCCATTTTTTATGTGCATTTATTAATATTCCGCTTTATTATTTAATTAAGAAGAATTACAATGTCGTGAAAATGTATTTCGAACCACGTCGTACCAGAACGCCCGTGGCTTTTAACACATTTCGACTTCGTTGAGATTTGAATTTGGGTCACATAAATGTGCACCCATATTAAGAAGGTAATATTATTACAAATCGTGCCTAAAGTATCTACGTCTTTGTTAACTTTGAGAAAGACCGTGAAATTTGCTAAA